>VZTH01019231.1:23859-63122 GCA_013397815.1 Aleadryas rufinucha
CCCCGTTTATTTAGTGGTGTTAAGGTGTGGTATTAATCGCTTTCAATTTTTCGTTTTCCTTCCTATATTTCCCTGGCACCCCGCTGTCCCTCCTGCGAGGGATCTGCACCCCGGCATCAATCCAGCTTTCAAAACAAAAGCAGGAATGCCTCTGATGACCTTTAGGAGGATGAGCAGAGGGTTTGTTTGCTCATCTCAACGGGACAAAGACAGATATTTAAATAAAAGCATCTACCAATGCTGGCCGTCAACCCAGCCAACCTTTTGTCCAGCACGCTGCCGATGCCGTGCCACTGGCTGGCACCATGAAATGCCCCAGCAACCCAGGAGTGCCACGGGCCTCTCCTTTTCCATCATTTTGGGAGATTCTGCAGGCTGCACTTCCCTTGGCCCCTGGCTTGATGGTCGCTGCTGAACCCTGGCATTGGGAAGGGAATCTCACTGCAAGGCAGTGGCTGTGGATGGGTGCTGTAGCCTGGAGTCCTTCTTGCTTCTCCCTTTCCTGGAGCATTCCTTCTTCTCCCAAGCTCACTCACATGGGTTTGGGCTACAAAGTCCCAGGAACGGTCCATATAATTTTTTCACTTTGCCAACCTGCAGTGGACATCCTCACATGCAGGGCTGGGAGGGGGTTCATGCACCCCCAGGGTGGCAGTGCGGGGTTTCTGCTACCTGAGCTTTGCTGGTGACTCATTCCTCAGCTCCCTGTGTGATGCCCCACCATGCCTGGACATGATCAGACTCTCCAACTCCTCTCAAAGACTATCTGCCCATGCCTGCTACCCTTGGGGTATCCCTCGCAGGTCCCTGGTGCAGAAGAGCAAGATGCTGAAAATCCCTGAGCCCACTCCAGCACTCTCCAGGCATGAGGATGGCACTGACTGAGGTGGTACCACCTCACTTACTCCCAGGGCTGGCATACTAAGGGTTGGGGAGAAGTCCTTTCTATCTTCTGTGACCTTTTGTTTTTGCCCTCTGAATTCAGGCACTTTAATCTCCTACAGAGAGGAAATTACCCCTGAGCTGTGACTGGCTCGACACTGAGCCTCCAGCCCACCTCTGCAAAGAGCTGCTCTCCAGCATCTCCTGAAGCTGGAATCAGCTCCAGCACCCGCAATAAATCAGACAGGCTTTCATGGAGGCGATGTTCAGACTGTGTTAAAAGGTGGGATTTTTCTTCTGCTTTCCATCCCGAGGGCTGGGAGGAGAAACCAGATGTTGGAGGGCTTTCAGGAAAGGCAGGCTCTTGAGATGTCACATGTGAGCCATATGCACCAGCACCCACCCTCTCTTCCCTCCGGCAGCGCTGGGGATGGGCAGCATCCCCCACACGACACCTGTACCAGTGTTATTACATTGTCTGGGGTTTCAGGATCCCCTCCTGCTTCTGAGCCACCCCCTTCCCCAGCGGCTCCCAGGCCAGCTGCACGGGAGGCAGGGAGCTAGGATGGGTTGTTTGCTCCTGCATCAGACCCTCAGTGCAGAAGTGCTACAGGAGGGCAGAAAGGAAAGAAGGGGAACAGCTTGGGGGCTGTCAACGGGAAGAGTCGAGACGGCAGCACGAACAGTAAGTCTGGAGAGATGTGACTCCTCTTCCTCACCTTTCCCGCTCCGGGAAAGCCAACCCGTACTCTTGATGCCTTGCCCTAAATTCATGCCAGTTTTGCAGCCCTCACAGCTCGGCGTGAAGCAGAAGCCCCAAAGGACAGTCAGCTTCACCGCAGGGCGAGATCAGGACGTTTTGGAGACACATTTGTTGGAAGCAGCAGCTTGGCACTCGGATTGCTGGCAGCAGCTATGACCTGCGAGATTGCATCTCCGCCGTTGGCTTCACCCCCTGCTGCCGAGCGCTGCTACAAGATTCGCCTGTTTTAGGGTTCCCGATCAATATCGGATATTCTTACTTTGTCAGAAGCATGTTCAGGAAATGGGATCTCTCTTTCTCTCTCAAAAAAAAAAAAAAAAAGACAGGACCCTCCTTCCCCCTTCCCACACAAACGCAATCGCCGATATCAGGCTCAGATATCGCCACAATAAATCACAAGCTCCTTATCGAGCTCGCCTGTCTACTGCCCGAGAAGTTCTCCCATATACAAATCACAAGCCCAGATTAAAAAAAGCCTAGCTTGCCAAAACAAATATTCCTTTCAACTCTTATCCCATTTTTTACACGAACAAGTGTTTCGTCCTCAAGCAGGAGGATTTTAAAGCACTGAAAGCTTATGTTGCTGCAAACCAGTGCAGCTCACCCCGGGCAAAGAGATTCCTGATCAAACCCTCAAGGTTCAAGGCTCGAAAACTCCTTTTCTTTGTGCTTGTTGATACCCTTTCTGTCAGCATCACTCCAAACACGTTACCCCCTCCTCTGTCAGAGCTCAGTGTGGGATAAAGAAGGAGTGAGGGGACTTTGGGGACTTTGCTGGGTATTTGCTTACAAGGTGCCTCCATGGCATTCAGGGATTTGGCTGGAGCCCACTCCTGCCTGCAGCCGCAGCCAGGGTTTGTTAATGTGTTCAGTGATTGCATTTGGAAAAAATCAAGTGGTTAACCAGAGGAGGGGGAAAAAGTTTCAGGAATCAAAATCCAGAATGTTTTCAATTACGCACGTCTGTTAGGACTGGAGAACAAATACAATCCCAACCCAAACACAAACCAAGCAGCTTTGGAAAAAAAACATCGGTTGTAAATACACAGTAACCTCTTCGAGCAAGGAAGGAATTTGCTTTAAGGCCACAAAAGATAGAAAGCAAACGTGGAAGAACAGCAGAACACAAGTTATCCCCTAGACAGGTCAGCTGTGCAGGCATGCTGCTTCCCTAGCATCCTCTTGGAAAAAAAACCAAAACAACACAGGCACGACAGCGCTGACACCCAGAGCGAAAGCAAACACGTGCGCGGTGTGGAGGGAGCACCGGGAGGAGCGGCAGCCTACCTGGAAGAACCCGGGCGGGATGGGGCCCCCGGGCATCCCGTCATTCGGGGGAATGTTTCCAAGCACGGGACTCGGGGCGGCAGCTGCGCTCTGCGGGGAACAAAACCAGGGCAAACACGGTCAGAGTTATGACAAAAGCACATTAAAAATGCCACCTCTCCTGCCACATCACACTGAGTCAATCTGCCTTGTATCTCTGGAGCACTGAGCATCTTTCCCTGTGGAGGAACGGGTGGAGGATGCTCGCAGCTGGAGGGGCACTGCTCTCTGTGACTCACTCCTGGAGGAGATGGCCACACAGAACCTGGAGATGATTCTGGGGTTTGTTTATTCATTTACTCAGGCACTGAGTCTTGTTAATCCACCAAGGAGCCTCATCCAACGTGTCATTTTACGCAGGAGCTGTTTGAAAGCTTTTAAAATGCTTCTCTCCCACCTCCCCACCACGCTCGCTGGTTTAGCCCTGTCCTTCCAAAATCATGCTTCCCTGACCTCACCAGCACGCCAAGGCTTTATTATTAATTTCCAAATTCATGGCACTCAACCTGTGGAGTCACATTCCCCCTCCTGGCTCCCCAGAATGAGCCACCAGTGCAGCTCCAGCCCCAAAAAGGTGGGATGGAGACAGACATGGGGTACCTGGACACCCCACTTGCTCCTGTTCAGCATCCCTATTTGTATTTATTCACTTCCTCTGAGAAAGCACCAGCATGATAGGAAGCTCCTAGTCTGACAGAAAATATAAGAAAAAGATCTTTCCCTAAAAACCACTGCTGGTGACACATCCCTGTGGGGTAGGAGCAGTACCTGTTGCCATCCAAGTGCCCCCCAGTTTGCCCACAGCCATGTGACCCCCATTCCTGGGGCAATTATAAAGACACCTCAGCGGTGTTAATTGGGTTTGGATCACTGAACTACTCCCTCCACCAATTTTTAGGATGGATGTGCCCACCTAAAACCATAGTGGAAAAATTTTCCACTGAGGAAATCCCATGAACAGATGGGGTACATGTGAGCCTGCTCAGGCTTGGTTTTACCCAACAAAGCCCACATCCCAACAGCAGCCGAGCCAGTCCCGGCTCCTGACCGCATCTGATGCAGCAACAACCACAAGATATGAGCAGAGGGGGAAGCCAGGCTGTCAGGGCAGCCTGGAAAATTAAGGATTATTACTAAGGACTAAGGATTGCCAAGATAGGATCCCCATGTTTGGTCGGCAGTCTTGCTATTCCTGACCAGAAAGCCTTGCAGAGGCAGGGGAGCACCCGACTAATCACTGCCTTGTGCCTTCCCAGGGCATCCCTCGTGCCCCTCATCAGGCTCTCCAGCAAGAGCTGGCGTGCAGGATGTGGGATGAAGGCCAGGACCATGCCAGATGAGTGGTTGGTTTTCCCACCCCAGCATCTCAGAGCTGCAAGTGTCACAGACAACAGCGGAGGCTGATTCCCCAGTAAGAGCCTCCCTTCATGAAATAATCAGTTCCCCCTGAGGCTACAGGGTCCTGCACCCTCAGGCACAGCCCACACCACGCTCCCTCCGTGCCCCTGAACAAGACATCCTGAGCAGCCTTTCCCCCATCAGCAGCAAAGGCCAGATCTGAGTGTTTTTACAGTTAATAAAAAAAAAAAAAAAAGTCCTGGCAGGAAAAATAAGCCTGCCCATTCCAGGCTCTTTTTATACATCAGACGGCAGCAAAAATAGATGGGAGAGGGAGTGAACCCACTTCTCCCCCTCCCTCCATCCCCCCAAGTGGGTCAGCTATAAAAGTAAAACCAAATCTTAATCCAAGGCCATGAACATATTGCAGTTTCTCTGCAAAGCAGATGACGGTTCTTAATGCAAAAATATATAAGACCGAGCCCCAAACTGCAGCGAGCCCATTTGGAATTTCCTTTATTAAACCCTCTATCACGCAAAACGCTTCTCTCCCAAGGCGGCAAGCGCTGCAATAAAGCTGCCAAGGTGATATTTTATGGTTTCAAGAGATTTCCAGCACAACATAATCCTTTGCTTGGGGAATCTCCCCAAGCGAAATGGATCCCGAAGTGGCAGGGAGTGAGGAGGGACATGGATTCGGGGATCCGGGGGGAAAGAACGCTGCTCTTCTCCTCCCCTCTGCAACAGGGAGCAGAGGGAGAAGGGCAGAGGAGCCAAAGAAAATCTTGAAGCCAATGCCCGTTTTTCCACAAAACCACAGAGTATTTTTCCGTGTTAAACACCCTGAAACCTCACCTATGCCTTCGCGGCGTAAATGGGGATTTAAAGTTCCTCGCACATGTGGCGCTTGGCAGAACTCGGTAATTAAAAACCCGCAAGTGCCCTGAGCATATTGTAGGATGGGAGCCAAATTGGTCAGCCCTTGATGAATGATTTACAAGGCTGCGAAGTGACATTTTATTTCTTTTTTTATTCCCCTCCCCATCACCGCTGCTAAGGTAAACACCGAGGCACCTTTAGCACTGGCGAAGCAATGGGAGCGCAGCCGTGGCTGGAGTAGCTCTGTAGAACACTTGGGTGTGCCAGAAATGAAAGAAAAAAGGGGAAAAAAGACAGCAGGAACAACTTTTCCAAACCTTAAGGGTGAGCACCCAAACCCTAAGGGTCAGTGCCCAAACCCAAGGCTTTCCAGCACCCATTTCCAGGCCTTTTTTGGCCACCAACTACTCTCACATGGTTTATTTTCACCATTTTGTCCCAGAAGCTCTTTTTAGGGACTCTTGGTTGCAGTTTACTTTCGAAACCTCTTTCCTTAGGTGAATATCTAAAATCCATTGAGTCTCCCTGGTGCAGATACAGACAATGTGCAGTTGCCACGGAATCCAGCCAAAATGGGCATGGAACTGCCGTGCCACAATGTCCAAGCTGGTGCTGAACGAGAAGCACATCAGCCCCATGAAGGTCCCCATTGGCATGTGACACCCTGAATTTCCTTTCACCAAAACACGTGGAAACCACTGCCAGAAACGAGTCACGACAGCTCTGGCAATGCTGGCATGCCAGCTTATTTGCCTTTTGTACGATGGCAAATTTTCCCCACGCTGGAAATCAATATATATGTGTTCCTGGGGCGCACATGTATAGCTATATACACAAACACACATATGTATTTTTAATTCCCTGCCACATACGTTGGTATTTTTCCTCTTTTTTTGGTGGAAGCCAGCGGAATGATGACAATCTGGATCACCGTGTTTCGCTTCCAAACCGAAGCTCTCAGTTAACACACCGGCCTGGTACGCCAGCAGATGCCGTCTAAGCCTTTAAATCGCACACTAATTGCACTAATTGAGCTAACAGTCTCTGTTTCGTCTCCCTACCCTGAGTCAACCAGCATCTTCTGGTACTGCTGTAGAGATCCAAGCTGTTGACTGTAGTGTTATTTTGTCAGCCATTAAACGATTCATCAGAGTCATTAATTGATTTATTACCGCTGCCTGCGAGTATAGCTTTGCAAATAAAGAAGGATGGAGGTCAGGAGGCAATGGAAATCGGACAAAACAGCACAGCCAGGAGCTGGGCACTTGAATTATCGACAGGAGCCCGCTTGCACAGGACCACTGGCATCAGGTTATGGAGGGAAAAAAAGGGAAAAAAGGAAAAGATGCGCTACAAAGCTGGTTAGGGTCGCCAGCTACGATCTATGTGGGATGTAAAAGGGCTATTAAAACCATCTTGTTTTCTTAACCTAATCCTTCAGGAGAAACCAGGTTATTCCACTGTATTAACTGTGCTGAAGAGCAGCAGGGAAGAGGCACTGGCGTGGCTGCCCCACGCAGCTCCCCGGCCTCTGGCGCATCCCCACCAGCACTTTGGTGTCACCCACATTTGCTTTCCCAGGCCGGGCTGAGCCGGGAACACAACTCACCTCCGCTGTCCCACAGCCCTGGGAGGAGCTGCGGTCCGGTGCTTTAATTTATTTACTTTCTTTACTGCAGGGTTTGGGTCTGTGCTGGGCGTGAGGGTTTGCTGCGAGCAGGGTGCGGCGAGCCGTTTCCTGCCCCCCGCCCTGCCGCACGCTCGGCCCCAGAGCAGCCGAGAGGCACCGCCGAGGCCCCGCGAGGGTTTTGGGGGCTGAATTTAGAAACCAGAGCAGGTGGGTTGAAATCACTGTCACCGCCAGAACGTTGCTGCTCCCAGCCCCCAGCTCCAAGGCACCCGACTAATAAAAGGCAGCACCCTCCAAGGGAGGGCTTGGGAAGCTGAGAACTTTCCGGATGTGCTGTCCACACACGGGGCTGCTGCAAGGGGTTCTTCCTCCTCATCCCCATTGCTGGACATTGAAGAGCAGCTTGAAGGTGGGCTAAGACACTGCACCCCATCCTGCAGGGCTCTCAGTGTCACAGTGAGACAATGGTGGCAGGGCACCAGCCAAGCCCCAGCTCACCACCCACCCAAACCTGCCATGCTTCACCAACACAAGCAATGGTTTCTATTAACCATCTATGAAAACCAGGTTCCAACTGGTGGTAGCAACTCTGCCATTAAATGCAAGCTGGTGTCCCCACTGCACGCTCTAGGAGACCATCTTGCCCCAGCATCCCATGCTGGATTTCACCAAACACTTACCTTTAATAAAAATAACATTCCAAGTGATGCAAGGTGCTGGCAGGCAGCAGAGAGGATGCTCCATTCGTGGGAAGCACCACCAGCACTGGCTGCTTGGCCAGCCACATCCTCCGTCAACCCAGCAGCGAGATGGGGAGAGCAAAAATACCTTCATGGCACAGACCTAAAACCAAACTAAGGATGGCTGGGTATTTCCTTTTTGAGCTCCAGCTGTTTTCGCCCTCTCTCTCCTCTCCAGAAGAGTGGACCGGAGGATTTTGGCTGCATCTCACATGTTGCAGCCACTGTGGGAGCAGCACAAGACTTGAGGGCAGCTGCCTCCGGTAGGAGCATGCGGGGGTGCTCAGGACATGCTGGTGATCTGGTATCTATCTGTCTCCTTTGATTTTATTTTTTTGCCTAGAGCACAGGCTTTGGAGCCTAAAGAAGAAACCAGCGTGCGGGTCAGGACTTAAGCAGGCTGCGTAAACAGGTAATACGGAATTTAATTGGACTCCAGTTAAGCCTTTTCATCTCGTTAAAGCTGCCTTCATCTTATATGGACAGGTTTTAAATTTAATAATAGAACCCTCCCACACCTCAGAGTAACCCGATTAACACCAGGGAGGACGACACGCCGACCGCTTCCTCCGGACCGAGCCCTCAGATCCTCTCCCACATCAGTCCCCTCTGTGGGTCAGTGCCAGCGCCTGTGTTGCATCAACGTGCACCAAAATAAATAGAACACCAGCCTGCTGCAGGTTCTGAGAGTGCAACTGCCAGCCCATGTGCCAGCAGCAGGCACCCACTGTGGCACCCACTTCAATTTTTTTTCGCCTGCAGAGCCTCTGGGGTGGGCTCAGTGTGTTTTTGGGACACACTGTGCTCCTCAGCCAGGGTATGTCACAGTCCATCCTGCTTCCTCCAGTGCAAGCCACTTGGCTGGATGCTGCAGAGGACAAAACAAACCAATTTTGGTTCATTTTAGGATAAGAGAAGGTAAAAGAACACTGGGTTGAAGCTTTGTGTATTTGCAAGATTCCAAAACCCCCAAAACAGATTAAATGGGCTCATAGCAGTATCACCAAACCACCCAAAAGCCATCGTTGCGCTCCCATAGGACACCACGCTGTGCATACAGGTTCAGCTTAATTATACTTCTACAACAGCACAAGCTTTTTGTGCTTATTTTAAATCCATCACCTGCGAGCCACCCGGCACACAAAGCGCCAGCATACACCCTGGTCGGGAACAGCCACGCTCGGGCACTTTTTTCCACTCCTTTATGGAGAAAGAAACAACCCCCAGCCCCGTATTTTCCTTGAGCCTTAAAAAAAACCATTAAAAAAAGGCACAACACATTGAATGGTGTTTCAAGCTAATATGGGAGTTTTTTGTTGTTTTTTTTCTTTTTTTTCCCCCCCTCCCTTGTAAAGGATAATCTGAGACAGCAGCTCCGGCCATGAAACAATAGGATTTTAATCTCTTAAGTCGGCGTCCCCCTTATCCCCGGGAAGGAAACCCCTTCAGTCATTTACAAGTTTGTAAATAAGGCTCTTGGTAGCATCTCGCGGACATCTGCTCCGCCAGCCCGCCAGCGTTCCTGCTAACATTTACAAACATCCTTCCACAAACACCCAGCGCGCTCTGCTGAGCTGGCTTTCTCTAAATATATCCCAAGGAAATAACTTGGCAGGGCTGCAAAAATTTCACAGCGACCGAATTAAAGGGGGGGTGGAGAGCAGGGAGGGGGGATAAGCATGGGAGGTGTAAAACAGAATAAATGCAATTAGGCTCCGTTTTGCACACGCGTGTGTGCAGGGAGGTTTACAAAGGGAAACTTGTGGGAAGCGAAGCCAGGCTGGCTGGAAGTGCTTCCCCTGACTCAGGAAGGGCTTTGCAGAGGAGAGCACTCCAGGGTTTCACACCATGTGGCTGGGTGTACAGATTCACCCCAACCCTCGTATTTAGGGATGCTTTCCCACAGGCAGCCCGGAGTGCCCCTGTCCCTGGATTGGAGTGAAGGTGAAGCTGATGGTCCCGGCTTTCCCACTGCCAGCATCTTCCCCGGCACAAGATCCACGTCCAGCTACACCTTCAAACCAGTGTATGAACCCTCCCCACTGCCAAACAGCTTAAATGGATCCCATGCAATTAGCACCCCGGAAAATGCTGTAAATACACAGGTATTAATTACTATCAATTCTCCTCTAATAATTCCAGCAACAGACAGGCCAGGCTCTTTTCCAGCAATCAATACCATCCATTTCAGGGTCTACCTGCCAAAAAAGTTATATAAAATAATTATATAAAATTTTCATTAGATAATGCAATTGCTTAGGACTATTAATCTACTGCTCATCTATCAGTGTGGGATGCTCAGCTCTGTGAGGGCCACCCGGCAGCTCCTTGCACCAACAACCTGCACTCCCTTCTGCACTGGACACTCAGTGGTTCTGCCTAAACTTGCTCCTGATGTACCCACACAAGACTTTAAGGAAATCTCACAAATTAATTTCAGATTTTTAAAAAAATCACAATTTTTAATACCAAAAGGGAAATGGTCCCAGCAAGCGAAGCTGCTGGGAGAGGCAATTTCCTGGAGTTTGCTACAAAGTTGTGATGGTTAAGTTCCGCGGGACTTCACTCCCAGTGATGTCCCTTGCTCCATACTGCAGTTCCTGAGGTGTAACTATGTGGGACTGCATGGCTGGATGCTCAGTGGCACGTGCACCAGCTCACCTTCCCTCCTTCCCTTACGCATCATAGTTAAAATCAAGCCCTCCCTGCTACCAGCCTTTGAAAACATCAGATTAAGGAACATACTGCCTCCCTCTCAAGAAACTAGTAATAATGTGGTGATGAGGTGCAGGAGAGGCCACTAGTGCTGGCAGTTGGACTTCTGCTTCCCAGTGCCTGCTCTTCACTGCTCCTCTGCCTCCTTCCAGACTGAAACTGCCAAGCGCATTTTGGAAGGGGTTGTAAGAAGAGCTAGATTTAAATTGGTAATCTAATTCAAGAAGGAAAAATAATAATAACCCACGCCTTTAGAAAAATGCCACGCCACTGCACCACGTGCATTTGAAGAAGACTAGTTTTAACTTGTCCAAAGGATTTACTGACAACTAACTAGGATATTGCCAATCCCGTTGGCAAAACACCCCAAAGGCATCCGGAGTCCGGCAGTGATTTCCCCATTAAAGATGGGTGCAGATTACAAATATATTTTTCAAGTATTTTTTCCCCCAATTTTTGCCACCTTGTGTTTCAGCCAGTTGATCTCATCGGTTGCTCTTCGCAATGGAAAATAACACAAAACAAGCTGTGAGTTTGCATGGGGAGTCAGCAATGCCTGGTAACTAACCCTCATCTGAATCCAGGGAAGGGGGTGAGACCCCCTTTCCCGGCAACTGCCTTTGCAGTGCAGCGGGAAACACCGTGACCTCCCCGGAAAAAACATCCTTTTCCATTGTCTGGGCAGTCAGACGCTGTGGGATGGAGCACTGACACCCCAGCACAGCATCCAGCACTTCCCACCCCCAATCCAGGCGGAGAAGACCAGGCCCTGGCTTTACCCCACGGGAAAACATCCCGGTTTTCTCCATCCTCTCCCGCCGCAGGGAAAGAGAGGAGAGAATTAATGCAAATACTCCCATTCTTGTCGTGCACTTGAATGCCAAAATATCCCATTTGCTTAAGCCTATTTTACTGCGAGCAGCTGCCCCGGTATTATTCCCCGACACCAAAGGCAAAGGGCAAAAGAAGTTGGTCCGGAGCAGGTGAACACCATCTGCCCGTCCCTGACAAGACGCTCGTGGCCACCATCTTCGTGTAATAACACAAAGCCTGTTTGAACGCCTGCGAAAGGTTACGGCGGCGCTTTTTGAGCAGTGCCGTAACCTTTCGCGGGCGTTCAGGCGGGTTTTGTGTACCTACGGAGGCGGCCAAGCATCCAGCCCCGCTCGCAGCGGCCCCTGATGGATTTGCCTGCTGATCTGTGAAAGTTTTACCACAGCGAGCCCTTAAAAAAAGAAATAATTCAAAAAAAAAAAAAGAAAAAAGAAAAAAGTCCCCTTCTCTAACAAAGCAGCAGGTTAGCAAAAAGGAAATCACCATTTTTAATAAAGGTGGCTCTGCTGATGTTTGACAGAGATTTGTAGCACCTTCTCTGCACAGCATCTTCCATGAAAAATGCTGCTGAAGGAGTGGAAATGCCTTAAATTGAGGCGGAGGTGGCAGCTCAACTTAACTAAGGGCTGTGACTTGCTGCACGGGGACAAAGTCCGGCACATCCTATAAACCCCGGCAGGGCGGATGGGGAGGAAGGCGGTGGACTTTGCACGGGAGCAGCCGGCACCGCTGTGGCCAGACCCAGGGCAGCCCTTCAGAGCCCTAAATGAACTGGGATGGATGGAGTCAGTGCCGATTTGAGGAGTGCTGTATTCAGTAGCAATGATGGCTAAGGGCTTTTGTCCTCGCCACCACCCAAGTAACACCCATCCTACAGGACCCACCCTCCTGGGAGCATGGCCATGACTAACCCTGCATGTTTCTGCACCCTTGATTCATCCCAAGAAGCCACTATGGGCTTAGAAATCCTTCATGAGGCTGCAGTCGTGCTCTGAGAGCCAACCCAGTCCTCGATGAGCCATTGCTGGGACAGCAACACCAGAGCACCACAAGGAAAGCTGCTGGCAAACCCCAATCCCAAGCAAGATGGGTTTTGCGACTTGAGTGATGATGGAGAAAAGCCATCATGCCTTGGCATGATTCCCATGATTTCCAGGGTGATGTTTGAGAAACGGTGAAAATATTCTTTCTGCCCTTCGTGCAGACCTTTTCACTGACATCCTGCCTAGGAAAGGAGCCACAAAACGTCTCGCATCCTGGCATCCCTGCAGCGTTTTGGTGTGGAGCTATGGAGCTGCAGTGCATCCTGGCATCCCTGCAGCGTTTTGGTGTGGAGCTATGGAGCTGCGGTGCATCCTGCATCCCTGCAGCGTTTTGGTGGGGAGTTATGGAGCTGTGGTGCATCCTGCATCCCTGCAGCGTTTCACTGCCCAGTTTGGAGCTGCAGAACAGAACACCCTGCATCCCCACATCCCACAGCAGCAGTGGTTGGCCACCAACAAGGTCACAACACATGTGACTTCCCAAGTGCTGTATCCCAGGCTCACCCATCCCTGGGGAGCGCGTTTGTCCGAGCACCACTGATACTCTTTCCAGGCAAGCTGAAAGCTCGAGCAAACAGCTCAGGGTGGAAACACACTGAGTGCAAGGGAAGGTGCAACATGTGGGTGTGAGGCGGCGGCAGGAGGAAAATCCCAGCTTTCCTCACCACCTGCCGGCACAGGATCCCAGCCCAGGCCGTGGGCATTGCTTTACCCCGGCAGCACCGACACCGAGCTGTGACTCCAGGGGCACGGACAAACCTAAAGCAGTGCTAATCGTCCCCAGAAATCATCTTTGCACATCTGCCAGGGGTCAGAGATGAGGATTTTTGGGGAGGGGGGATTGCAGCAACTTTCCCCTCCTCTCCACTCATCTAATCCTCCAGGCTAATCCCTTCCAGCCATATGGAGCCCTCACATCCCAAACCTGCTCCCGGGCTGCCCCTTCGCACCGTCTATGCCCCTGGGAGTAACGCTTTGGACCTCAAAAGTGGTGGATGGGTGGGGAAAGGGTGTGATTCCCCCCTCCAGACCCCCGAGAGATCCCCCAACCACTGCACACACACGGTTTCTAATGAAAATTCACATTAAAACACTCGAAATCCAGACAAGCACAGCCTCATGTCTGTTCCCTCCCCTTTTTCAATAGTAGGGTTTTATTGAAGTTATTTGTAGGTGCTGCCCCCCAAAAATAGTGTTTCCCAGGTCTGATAATTGCTCAAGGCATTTCAAAATTAATAGAGCAGCTAGAGCAAAGGACAGGAGGAGTAAATCTGACGTAAGCCACTGTGTAATTCAGTGTTGTTCCCAAGAACTGGTGGCTTTCTCCACTGCCAAAAAAAGCCAGGGGCTAAGCTAGCTTGGAGGGGGCGCAGATCTCCCCTGGTAGGCTGGGATTTCTTGGGAGGGGGAGGGTGAACGGGAAGAGGCATTTTAACCATTTCAGCGTGTTCTGGAGGAGAAGAGGTGCACATCCACGGGATAAGATGGAATTCAACGCACCAGCTTGCCTCCTGCTCTGCTTCCTCTCGCCTGCCTTTACCTGGGGATAGGAAACACCGCTCTGAAGTGGCCCCACGTTTTATTTACCCTACCACCAGCTCTCTGCATTGCTTTGGTGCCGCTAGCACTGGTGATCCAGGCACAGCTGAGCTGTAGGACTTCCCCATGGAAAAGTCCCCTTGGGGTTGCACAGCTGACAAGGTGCACACTGGGATAGGGGAAGATTTCTGATAAAAATACGGGTTTTAAAAAAATCACTGTTTTTTTGCACAGAGCGGTTTGGTTAGATGCAACTCCAAGCCACGTCACCCTTAAAGCTTACAAAACAATAATTATTTCTCTCCTAAGAGCACCTCTCCCTGTCAAAACACAGTGGTTAATACAAACCCCCCATTTATGAACTGGGAGCTTTTTGAAGCCGGCTCTGGAGGGACCCTATAAAACCAGCGTGCAAACCCCTGCCCCCTGACCCAGCAATAAACTGGTACGTGAGGCAGGAAAACTTAAAGTCTGGAGAGCAAGGAGAAAAAAAAAAAGAGCCCCAGGCTTTCAGACAGCAGAGAGGGGGAGGGAGCGATGTGAGAGCGCTGAGCATCACTGCAAGGTCTTGTTTAGACTGGCAGTGCTGGGAAAAACCTGGCTACAGAGCCGGTGAGTGGAGTTCAAGGGATGGACTGGGATGAGGAGTGGAGGTAGCACATGCATGGTGGTCATGGCCATGAATTGCTGGTGGAAACTTCCTGATAGGCTTTTTCTCTTTTGTTTGTTTCACATTCACCATTCGATATCCATAGGCAAGAACAGCTCCTTCACTCCCCACAGCCAGAGCTGCTCTTTCAACACCCCGACACAAACCCTGGCACGGGCTGGCATGGCCCCCACAGCACCTTCCTCTCCATGGTGACATTCCTACAAGCACCAGGTTGTGATGCTGACCCTCCTCAGTCCCCAAAGCTGAGCATCCCAAAACCTCCCAGCATTGAGAGCTGCTGCCCCTCACCTCCCTGAGAGCAAAACCCCTCTACACCCCACAGGGAGCTACAGGAAGACCCCAAGCTCCCCAAAAGGCAGAGGATGGCTCATGGCATTCAATTTAGTTTTTCTAGGTCTTAGCACAGGCTGGAGAGAACCCCCCCACCCCTGCCCACCCCTCCTGGGGCACCCCACAGATTCCCGAGTACTGGCAAAGCTCCAGGGCTCTTTGGGGTTTCTCCCTCCCCTCATCCCGGTGGGACAGGGCACCCACCGCAGCAGCCCCCAGCACCCACCAGGCTTTCGGCGGGCAATGGCCTCTCCTGGGAAAACTCTTCCCAGCTGCAGCATGGAAATGACACGAGGGACGAGGGGCCTTTGTGCAGGCAGCACCCTGCTAAGCCGCACAAAGCTGGGAGCAGGGGGGTTCAAAGGCTCCTGGTGCAGGGAAGGGGCCCCTCCATCTTCCCCCCTCCCCGGGCACCGGCTTTTGTATCGCCTTGGCCGGATTCGTTAACTCCCCTGCCGGAGCTGGCTGGGGCCTCCTCCGCCTGCAATCCCTGCGGATTTTACCTCCGGGCAAGAGCAAGGCGGGGAGAAAAGGGGGGGCAGCCCAGTGCCTTAAAAGAGCCTGGTAAAAACAACAGACTGCAGTTGGGGGATAAGATACACGATGGCTTTAAAAAAGCACACCGCCGAGGAGAGTTTGATGGCTCTGCCAAAAGGAAAGAAGTGTCTTCCCACTTGCAAACAAGAGTTAATTATAGAAAAAAAGGCCCAGGAAAGTGTTAAAACCATCTGTGCCATGAGGAAGAGGCTGGGGCTGGGCGGGTGAAGGCAGCAGCGCTGACAGCTGCTGTGTACAGGCAGCCTGGACCGCTCCCCCGGCGCCGCACCGTGCCCTGCCATCCTCCTGCCCTGCCATCCTTGCTGTGACATCCTCCCACCCTGCCATCCTTGCCCTGCCATCCTTGTCATGCCATCCTCCCGCCCTGCCGTTCCTGCTGTGCCATCCCTGTCACACCGTCCTCCTGCTCTGCCATCCTTGATGTGCCATCCTTGCCCTGCCATCCTCGTCGTGCCATCCTTACTATGCCATCCCTGCCACACTATCCTTGCCATGCCATAGTCCCTAGCAAGCCACAGGTCCTACCTGCCCTAGCATGAACTGTGGGTCCCCAGCGGGATACCCCCCAGCAGCCTCCCTCCTGCAGGGATGCACAGGGCAGGAGCTCCAGGTTCATCAGGAAAAGGCACCACCAACCCCCAAAAGTAGCCTGGATGGCACAGAAGGGCCATCCCTGGGATGCACAGCGCAGCCTCACCAGGAGACCTGCTCTAAATACGTCCCACTGAAGCATCACACTGGTACAACCCCATGAGAGAGACCTCTAGGCACCCGTTTTTACCCCAAACCTTAGAGAAACATAGCCCAAGTGATGATGCCAAGTGTCCTGCACTGCCTCCACCATCTCCTCGGCAGGGCTGAGGATGGACATGCCTCCTGCCGGGGGAAGGACGGAATCCACAGGAGGCCAGACCAGCCTGCAGGGCTGCACACAGCGCCTGACCCCGCAGCCGGATCCCAACCGCTTCACAAATATTTACCTAGCTGGTTTTTAAACAAACCCCAAATGCCAGAGAGTTTAAAGTCCATGTCCTAAACAGCTCCTGTCTTGCTCTTGCCTGCCCTCGGGTCCCCAGCTGCCTGCCCAGGGAGCCTCCAAGCCCCTGCACCCTGCCCCGACCCCCGGGTTTAAGGAAACTGCAGGCAGCAGGCTCCTGCCTGGTCAGGCAGCCGGGCTGGAGGCAGCACTTCTGCCTCTGATTTTATTAGGGACATTCAGGCTGGATGATGCCTGAACACGCAACCGATGCATTTCAGAGGAGCCCTCATGCTGAGGAGCTTCCATATAGATTTCACTGCAGAAAATAATTAGCCATAATTAAGGGCTTCTGGTTTATGGCTCCAACAATTGTTTAAACAGCAGAGCCCTGTTCAAATTAAGTTCAGGACTCACCAATTAATATTTCTTTACCCTGCTATGGTTTAGTTTCCAACTTCTGCTCGGAGAGCAGCCTGGGCTGCACAGATCAAGGCCAGAGCTGCTACTCCTGCAAGCAGGCAAATGAGCTGTGTGGTTGGATCCGGCCCCAAAATCACTTTATTTTGAAGCAAAAACCTGTTGCGGGTAAGAGAAGGGAAGAAGGAATGGAAGGATAAAACTGATGGGTGCTGGAGAACATGACAGTGGATGAAGAGCAAGAAGGTGCTGCCAGTTTGTAGATGGCTCCGAGACGTGACATGGCACCAATGCCCATGGCACAGAAGTATCAGCTGGAATCTTGGCTCACCAAGTCTGAGTTTGAGGCAGTTTCAGGCTCTTCAGTGTAGCAACTACCCACCAGGCCAGCCCCCGCCCCACCTGCGGCGCTCCCTCCCTATGGACAGCATATGGCACGTCTCACCTCATTAGAGACATAACTAGCAGAAATAATAAGCAAGTCTTCACACAAAATCTGAACTAGTGCACTAGAACAGGCTCTTCAGCACCGAGGTTTTTGGTGTGTCCCACCAAACCCCACTCCAAAATCCAGCTGTGGATCCTGTTTGTCCTCCACACCACCAGCCTGGGCAATATCAGCTGGGCAAAGCAGAGTTAAATGTGGAGATCAATATTCATATCAAGGCAGCTTCTGAGAGGTTTCAGTTGGTTAAGTAGCCTTGAGATTTTGGCTGTGAAAGGCAGTGCTGCTGACGTGGCCGTAGGTGCACTCCGGGGTCATCTATACAATTGTGATCTCCGGAGGAAGTTGCTGACGAGAGGGAATCATAGAATCATTGATGTCAGAAAAGACCTCTAAGAACATCGAGTCCAACTGTTCCCCCAGCACTGCCAAGCCCACCACTAAACCACGTCCCCAACGGCCATGTCTACATAGCTTTTAAAGCCCTCCAGGGATGTTGACACCATCACTGCCCTGGGCAGCCTGTTCCAAGGTTTGACAAGCTTTTCAGTGAAGAAATTTTTCCTAATATCCAATCTAAACCTCCTCTGGTGCAACTTGAGGTCATTTCCTCTCATCCTGCCTATTCCAGCAGTCCCAGGCTGCTGGGATAGGATGCAGGAACCCCTCATGGGTGGAAACCTGCAAGCAACTCCACAACACGTACATTAAAACTTCACTTTTTTCCACTTTTTAAATTAACACCAGCCCTCTGTTAGCAATGGTGAAGGGGTGTGCCACCATCCACCACGAGGCACCACGCTGTGAGGCGGTCCTACACCACGCTGTGAGGCAGTCCCACCATGCTGTGTTGCAATCCCACCACTCTGGACCAGGTACAGGCCAAGAAAAGAGGAGCCCATACAATGGCCTGCAAGGAGTTTTGTCCCCAGCATGGTGGGGACATCACATGAGGATGCTGGCCCTCAGCCTGGATAGCTTCTCCTCTCCAAGGCAGGTCCTGAAGCCACCCCAGGGCCACCAAGGAAAGCACAGATGATGCTTCAAATCAGTAAAACTCTTTCCACTGTTTTCTTTGGGGAAAAAGGATGTTTTCCCCTGTGTCTGCTTCCTCCAGCAGAAAAAAACTTCTGAGAGTCCTGGGAGCAAAACCCCAATGCTGCTCTGGCACCCAAAAGGACATCTTCATGGACATGTGGTGCCTGCCCAGAGGCACAAGCTGGGAGCACCGCTGGCTCCTGCCAACTGCAGGGTTTTTCCGAGTATGATCTAGGAGCACCGTGGGAAGCGCGCACGGAAAACAGCCATATCATAAACCAACTCAACTTCATGACCTGAACGTTTTAAGACACAGCAGAAGCCTTTGTACTGTGCAATATATCAGTTAGCCATCGCTTCCACCAAGATCTAGTGCTCCAGATCTCACAGCAAATGCTGACTTAAAGACCCATATCAAATACATTATGATACCACTGTTTCCCGTTACCCACGCTGATGATTCAATTAATTTAAAAACAGCAGTGAAATTTAATTTCACCATTAACCCTGCAATCCCCAGCAAACACCAGCTGGGAAGGCAGCAGCCACCTGCCCAACTTTGGATGGACCAGAGGGGTAGCAAGAGAGTGAAGGGGTAAAATATGAGGAAATACAGATGTGAAAAATAAATGAGGCAAGGCAGGATCTTTTCTAAACCCTCTGAAGGGTTGAAAGTGTAGGAAAGTTGGCAGGAAAGACAGGACAGGGAGCAGATGAGGGGTTGCAGGCAGCACCTGCAAAGGGTTTTATTCACAACAGCCTCTTGCAGGAAAGGCTCACTCTCCACCTTCCACCTCCTTCCATCAGCACCACTCAAATCCACGGGGTCCTGCCCAACTCCAGAGACAAACACCATGCAGAGCACAAAATACACCAGCAGACGCCCTCCGAAAGGGCAACCCCCGGAGCCTGCCCAGGCCTTGCCTCGGCTCCATCAGCAGGGCCAAGGGTTAACAAGAACCATCAAACGGAGCGCAAGCTGTTCTTTCACGGGGGGAAAAGGTTGCCCTTTCGAGATCTGCAGTGATGGTCTGCACGTAGGCTCAGGCCTCAGGTCAAGTGGGGTTCACCCAGGGCTTCACATCAGGCAGCCCAGCTCACCACGGAGGAACAGCACAGAAGGGACACGGCCGCCCGGCGAGCTTCCCTCCCCGACACGTGGCCGGAGAAGAATAGTTAGCCCAAGCAGAGCTCTCCCATCTGCTTTTGTTTTCCACTCTTCAGTCCTGGGCTCTGCTAAAGCCCCTGAAGTCACCGGGCATCTGTTCTCCTCCACCCATCGCAATCTGCCAGCCACCGCCGCTCTGACAGCCATCCATCACGCCGTAATACGCTGACCACGAGACCCAGTGGGACATCATTTTCAAGTCAAATGCAGCAGTTAGCATAAAATAAAGCATTGCCCTGGTTTGTTTTTTATTTTTTTTTCCCCCCTTCCTGACGATCCCGCAGCTGCAGCAAGGGACTCGGTACGCAACAAAAGTGAGGGGGGGAAAAAAGGCACAGGAAAATGGCAATTCTACTCTTCTGAGTCATAACAATTATGACGTTGTGATAAGAAACGTTTTCTATGAATTTTTAAGTACCAGTAATCCTGTTTTGCAATTGTCCCCCGGGAACAAGGCGACAGATTGAATGGGGCTGACAGTTATTTCCATCCTGACGAAATGCGGCTCCGACGCGCCGTCTCCTCCCTCCAAACTTCCCGGCCCAGCGCTCAGCCCACCGCTCCAGCTTGTTTGGTGCAAGAAAAGTGGAGCTGGCTTGGCCACTGGTGTGGCTGAGGACATCCCAAACACCCTCTGAAACCAACCCATTGGCTCCAAACCCTGAGCACATACTCTTCTGTGCACCCATAGAGCAGAGCTGCCCTCCAACAGCACACACGGGGAGGAGATGCACCCGTGAAGCCCCTTTTCCTTGGACACACAACCATGCCCTCAGGAAACCTTCAGCAGTGAGCTACGAGGTGAGTTGAGCATCTTGGTCCCCTCTGATCCTGACACAGCAAACATCCTTGGAGGTCATGGGAAGATGGGGATCAACAGGGAAAGCACTGCTCGACATTTCACTACTTGAGATTCCAAAATTTTCATCATTACCACTCTAAAACTCTGCAGATTTATCTCACTGATACAGGAGAGAAGGCGGCAGGAAACACCTTTTTGTTCAAGTCTTTCAGACTGGGAACAAAACCAGCTCCTTTTACCTCTTTTGTAAAATGAGCACCGTCATCAGAATCAGTGCCGAGGAGCGAATTTGTTTTGCAGAGGATCAAATAAATAATGGATGACGAAGGAAAGCTGCCACGGCGAAACTGCTCGGGAGATGCTCTGCTCTAGGCAGCCCTTCCCGAAATGCTCCCAACAGATCCTCATTGCTGGCTCCTGCTCCAGCAATGCTCTCCAAACCCAGGTACCAAGGGGTGCAGTGGCCAAAGCGACACTCTCCAAGACATCAGTGACTCATGGCTGTTGTCTTTGGCAACCCGTACCTATGATGAGAATGTGTTTAATTGCCGTCAGGCAAGGACAGAGATGTGGGATGTGCTCCTGCAAACCCAGGGCGTTCTGTGGGCCCTGGGAGTCGAGCAGCCTGGCACAGAGCAGCATCCCTACTGGAAAACACGGCTTGCTGTCCTCCTGCGCTGGCCATTCTCAGCCACCAGCCCATCAGTAAGTCTCAATCCTTTAAATAATCTTATTTTTTTTTTTTTTAAAAAAAGGAAATACTAAGTTTCTGCTTCCCTGCAATCAGTCACCCCATGCCTCTCCCACCTCCGCCCTGGAATGGCTCTGTGCCACCACGCCAGCACCCAGCAAGAGTGGGGACGATGCCACACGCCCACCTACAAGGGAAGCCTGGGCCTTCAGTGCTCTACAGCCAGGAGACATTAAAATCAGCCTGTCAATTTACATGCAAATTTATTTTAGATGCGACAGAGGGCTTACAAAAGAAGGTGTACTAGATGCTGTTTGCTTCTGCTAAGGCTGTTGTGATTTGGCTCCCAAGGGTAGTGAATGGGTGAGCTTGAGGGGTAGGTGCTGGGATGCAGAGCATCCCATTCACCTCTGGATCAGTCTCTGCCTGAAACCCAGCTCCACAAGGATCAAAAACATTCAGTGTGAGGGCTATGCAAGCTGCTGCTGGTGGAGCAGTGCAAGCACAGAAGCGTGCCCACCACCACTGCCCCTCTGCCTGGCAAATCCTCTTTGGTATGATTCCACCTTGGTAAGATTCTCCCTACCATCCTTTGTCTTCTGCTTTGTTTCCCTTCCCTGAGCCCAGAGAAGCCTTCCTCCTGTCCTCCTCTTCCTCCTGTCCCCCTCCCCTCCTCCCTGTCCCCACCACCACCACCCCAGGGCCAGGCTGCTGCACCCGGGGGGTCCCGGGGCGGTTTCTCAGAAAGCGCAACCGTTTCTGCAGAAAGTTTGGCATCTCGGGCCAATGGCAGGAGTTTCTTTAATCAACTCAAATGGCATTTTCTGCAGATAAGTCTCCCACTCTCGGCCGCCAAGAAAAAGCCAGTCGGACGGCAGCAAGGAAAAAAAAAACCCCAACACAACATCCCCCCCCCCAACACAGGCTGCAAAGTCACTGCACAAGCTCGCAGGGTGATTATTTATAGCCTTTCCTTCTGCAAAAGCCAAAAATAATTGTTCCAGCCCAATTAATGAATTTCTGAACGCTGGGCTCAGGGGCAGCCACCGAAGTGCAGCACTTTGAGCTACTTGCAATGTGTAGGGCTCTGGGATAATGTATTTAAGAAGGGGGAAAACTTATTGTGCAGGAGCAACTGCAGCCAGAGAAGAGAGGAGCGAGAACATGAACGCAGCAACCCTGCAAACCCCAAGGTCAGTGGGGAAGGAGGGGGAGGAGGTGCTCCAGGCACTGGAGCAGATTCCCCTGCAGCCTGTGGTGCAGACATGGTGAGGCAGCGGTGCCCCTGCAGCCCATGGAGGTCACAGTGGAGCTGAGATCCACCTGCAGCCCATGGGGAACCCCACGCTGGAGCAGGGGGATGCCCAAAGGAGGCTGTGACCTCATGGAAGGGACCCACGCTGGAGCAGTTTGGGAAGGTCCCAGAGAAAAGGACCCACGTTGGAGAATTTTGTGGAGGACTGTCTCTTGTGGGAGGACCCCCATGCTAGAGAAGAGGAAGAGTGGGAGGAGTCTTTCCCCTGAGGAGGAAGGAGTAGCAGAAACAGCTGTGATGAACTGACCACAGCCCCCATTCCCTGTCCCTCTTCACTGCTGGCAGGAAGGAGGGAGAGAAAACCAGGAGTGAAGTTGGGCTCGGAAAGAAGGGAGGGGTAGGGGGAAGGTGTTTTAAGATTTAGTTTGTATTTCTCATTATCCTTTTCTGATTTGACTGGCAATAAATTAAATTAATTTTTCCTTAAGTTGAGTCAGTTTTGCCTGTGATGGTAACTGGTGAGTGATGTTTCCCTGTCCTTATCTGAACCATGGGTCTTTCGTGGTATTTTCTCTCCCCTGTCCAGCTGAGGAGTGACAGAGTGGCTTTGGGGGTCACCTGGCACCCAGGTGGGGTCAGCCCACCACCTGCAAGTGGCACCTGGTGAGGTTGGATGGCTGAAGACTGTGGGCACCTCCGGAGAGCTGTGGGCATGGCAGCGCTTCCTGGATGTCAGGGTTTGGTGAGGAGGACATGTCTTATGAACTCATCTCCATGGGGTTGAGCTGGAGCTCTCAAGAGGTTCCCCAGTCAATGGCTGGGCTCTAAGAAGGTTTCACTACAGCCAGCGCTGAACCCCAGAAACCCCTGTGAAGGTCTGACCACGGTCACCAGATGGGAACAAGTGTGGGAAAACACTGAGTTGGGATCCTTGCACCCTGTCCCAAAGCCCAGCAAGACCAAAAGGCTTCTGCAGCCCCCTCCTCAGGCACCTTCCCCAGACATTTCTGCCCTCCCTCAACTTCCCATTTCTCCTCACAAGCCCTCTGGTTTTGTTTGGAGAGCGTTATTCCTTCTCCACAGGCTCAACCCACTCACGCCACCGCTGCCTTTTCTATCAGCAGGAGAAGAGGAGCAACTGCATTTGCATGGGAGGAGAGGGGGGAAAGCACCAGGCATCCTCTCCAAGTTCCCAAGCTCCGCAAGGAAACCTTCTCTAATATAAAAAAAAAAAAATTACATTGTCCTAGTTTTGGCTGGGATAGAGTTAATTTTCTTCCTAGTAGCTGGTACAGCGCTGTGTTATGGATTCAGTATGAGAACAACGTTGATAACACACTGGTGTTTTTGCTGTTGCTAAGTAGTGCTTACTCCAAGTCAAGGACTTTTCAGCTTCTCATGTTCTGCCAGCGAGGAGGTGCACAAGAAACCAGGAGGGAGAATGGCCAGGAGAGCTGACACAAACTGGCCAAAGGGATACTCCACACCAGAGAATGTCATGTCCAGTATATAAACTGGGGAGATTTGGCCAGGAAGCATGACTGCTGCTTGGGGACAGGCTGGGCATTAGTCAGTGGGTGGTGAGGAATTATACAGTGCATCAGTTATCTTTTTTATGTTTTACTTCTCTTTCTATCATGTCCCTTTTCATTCCTATTATTATATTTTGTTTCAATTATTAAACCACTCTTATCACAATCCATGGGTTTTATTTTCTCCTCCCCCCCCATTCTCCTCCCCATCCCACTGGGGCAGAGGTGTGAGCAAGATGTGTGGCACTTAATGTGGTTTAATCCCAACCAGCAAATCATATATATACACCCCATACATATGGCATGAGTGACAAACATCCACAGACCAAAACTGCTGGTGGTGGAGCCAAGCCAAGGGGTAGTTCAGGGCTCTACAGTTGCTGTCCTTGCAGCCAAAACTGATCCCCCAGGTTGGGTATCACACATCCTGGGAATATTCATCTCTTGGCTACCCCCTAAAACAAGCTAACAACCCACAACCATGAGCCACAGGCACAGCTGCTGAAGACATAGTTGCCTTTGGAGGGAGAAAGCCTGGGTCCCCTCTGCACCCCACCTCTGTCTGTTGGCTTGACCCACTGGGAAGTCTCAAAAAACCACCAGTTTTGTAAAAACAGGTAAAGCAGAGAGAAACCCAACTGCTCTGGTGGCCCCAGCTGAAGAGCCAGCAGAGGAACTCGTGTGGGAACCCAGAGATGCTCCCACAGCAAACCCACAAATAGACATGTTTCTTTCTTTTTAGACACAGCATATACTTTTTCCTTATTGGGGAAGGAGTTTTCCTTTGGTATCCCCCTTGGGAGGACCAGATGTGTCCTGCAGAGCTGCTCTCACGACAGCAAACACCCGAGGTCCCCGTGAGATGCACCCTACGCTACAGAGCGCCCTGCGCCAGCACGTGCTTCCAACTTGGGCACCCAGCAGAGCTACAGATGCCTAAAACCACCAAAACTTGCCCATTCCCTTCCACAAGGCTCATCCCACCCCACAACCACCTTCACCCTGGCATGACCCACAGAGGGAGAGGCGCACATCTTCCTGGGGATCTGCATCCATGGGACACCTCCAAGCAGCATGAGCTGGGGCTCAAGCATGTCGCTGTGGGCTTCAAACCGAGCTAGAGGACCCCAACTGGGAGGAATGTGGGGCAGGGGGACCCCATCTTTACCCCTGCAAAGCGCTGCCCCCCCTTCCCGCGAGGCTGCGCCGGCTCCAGCCGCTCCCGCGATCCAAGCGGAGCAGATGGCACGCGCAACACTTACGGCTTCGCTTTCCAGCCGCCATCGCAGAGCTGCTTCTCAGCAGGGCGGAGGCGGGGGGGAGACGGCTTTTTTCTTTTTTTTTTTTTTAATATATTTTCCCTGGGAATTTTGATTTTCTTTAAAAAAAAACCCCCACGTATAATCCTGTGCTCGAGCCCCAGGAGCCCCTGGCAGCAGAGCACAGCGCCCGGACAGTGCGCGCTGGCTGATTGGCAGCCTGTCCGTCTGTCCGTGCCTGGGGACCCGGCTGACCGCCCGAAATCCCCGCAGAGAGGGACAAATCCTCGAAAGCCTCACAAAGCAGAGACAGGGGGGGAAAAAAAGGGATGAAGTGATCAAAAAAAGGGCTTTCTAGGGATTCTGCTGGCTCGCCTGGATTTCCTCCCTTTGCCTCCCTCCTGCCTTTGCCTCTGCCACCCCAGCCCTGAGTGGAGAAGACCCAGAGAGAAAACTGAGCTGTTTCAGCTCCCTGGGACATTGGTCCTCCTGTCTCCACCAGATAAGATGGAGCAAGGGGGATGCTGTCCCACTCGGGGTGATGACAGGCTCTGGGGCCATTTACCAGCTTGGGGATCAGACCTGGGGTCCGGTGTCACTACATGCCACGGTCCTCTCATCCTACTCCGATGGCTCAAACCAGGTTTTCTACTTCCCAATGGAAGCCAACACCTCAAATGAGGCTGGGAAACCATAAATCTGGGCATCGCAGACACCAGATTGCTTTCAGCAGCCGCGCTCTGCACAGAGCTCAGCGATAAGTAACAAAAAGTCTGCGCTTTGCACCGCTGATTTCTTGTCTGGGGATGCATAAAACCTGGAGATGACAGATCAGCACCTCGATCCAAGAGCATCCCCGCGCTCGCTCTGCCGGAGAGGCGGGTAAACAAAGGCGGCTCTCCCCGGCGTCCGCAGGCAGCTGCCACCGACGCCGTGGAGTAGTGGGAGGGGGAAAAAACAAAAGAGGTCTGCACGCTGGGATCTGCGGGAATGGGATGCCCCTGGCGCTATCCTGGCCCTTTTATTCCACTGGTACCCAGAGGGAGCTTGGCCCCAGCCCTCTGGCCACCTTCGTTCCCTCAGGGTCTCCTTGCCCAGCCATCGCGGCTGGGTGCCAAGGGCAGCGCCACACTCCACAACCACTCAGCATCCAGCAAGCAGGAAAACATCCCAGGTTTGGGCACAGAGAGAGTGGCTTGGCCATCCTGGCAAAGAGCTCAGTGATGATTTGGACCAGGATGCAACAGCTCTGTGCCGACAGGCACCGTCGGGTGTGACCACCATCCATTCGAATCCCATGCGGGACTGTGCAGGCAGAAGTTTGGGCCCTCATCTGGTGGTGCACAGAGATTCAGTGAGGCCAAATATTTGGCAGCGAAGTTTTGTGATGCAGTTTCTTAATTTAGATGGCTCCACCACTGGCAAGGACGAGCAGGTGGTCAACAATGCTTCGCACGGGGTGGTCACTACAGCAAGGGAAAAGGGACAGCGCTGGGAAATGCCAACCTGAGGATGTTTCCAAGAAAAAAAATAGGAGGCCGTGGCTGTGGCACTGAAACGCCCACGTCTTGGTCTATCCATCCATGGGCATGTGCTGGTTGTGCCACTTGGCCCAGTGAGCCCAGAAGAGCCTGAAGCAGCTAGAATAATGCTGCCATACTCCTCCCAAAGCCCACCAACCTTCCCCAAAATGCTGGTTGGATGCTGTATCTCAACTCCAACACCTTTTCCAACCACTGTGCTTCTCTGTTTGTGCCCCATCTGTTTGTTACTAGAGCCCCACTGCTTGAAGCACCACAGAGCCCAAAACACAGGGTCTGGAAGTGCCAACGAGCACACCTTTAGCTCTGGGGCCATACGGATTATTTCCCCAAGCCACCAGGGCAAATCCTTTCAAAGGAGGAAAGGCAAGGTAGGAAACCATCTTTACAATCCTAAAGTTGAATAATTACCACCTGGGCTGCGGGAAGCCTTCTCCCCCTTTCTGAGCAAGAGCTCCCAGGACCCACCAGCGCCCAGGGAGGGGACCGTGCTGCTGGCCCCTCCAGGGCTTTGCCAAGGAATGCCGGGGGCGGCGGCGGGGGGAGCAGCGGCGGTGGCGGCGCTGGGAAGGGAACCAGCTGGAGAGCCGCAGCCTCATGAAATAATGAAATGCCAAACCAACCCCTGCATCTTCCACAGTCTCTCAGGTCACCTACCAGATTAGGAGGCCTGTTGCTAAGGCAACCATATCTTGCAAGTGCTAGCTGAACTTCCCCATCGGTTTTAACCCTTTAAGGAGCAAAAAAAAAAAAAAAAGACCCGCTAAGAAATATATACAAAAATAAAACGAAGGGGTAGCGCTGATGATGCAACCCACAGGAGACCAGCGGAGGCGAAGTGGGGGCAGCTGGGAAGGGGAAGCAAAGGGAAGGCGCCCCAGCAGCCACCTCCCGCGCGGTGCACGCCGCGCTGGCTCCTTTCCAGGCAGCTAATAAAATTATTCGGCATCCGCACACGCACGCAAGACCCAGCAAACTTTCGATGCGCCTGGCACTGCACCAGGGGAGTGGAAAAAAAAAAGCCCCCCCTCAAAAACGGCAACAAAAAGTCAGGATATGCATATGAAACGGGGGCAAACAAAGCAAAAATGGAACTTTTTTTCCTTTGCCTTTTTTTCCTCTGGTGGCCTCGCAGACGCCGGGCAAGCCCTGATGCCTCGGCAAGCAGCCGGCAGCCCGGCGCCGCACGGGAGGGGACAGATGGCCGGCGCAGCGACATCGGGATGGAGGCGATGGGCACCCGTGGCCACCCCACCAGTTCTGCTGCAATCCGTGGCCAGGAGCATCCAGAACGGGGGTACTCGACTTGTGCTCTGCGGCCATAAAATAAACTAATAAAAATAGCCCCTTCTACATGCAAGGATCATGTCCCAGTGGGGCGATGGGGACCACGGCCCCCTCCTCTGGGAGGATAAAACCCCATTCTGAATGCACACCAGGCAGGGAGCCCTAAATCTTGCAGCTCGCTGGGTTAACAGGGAGGCCTGCGAGCAATAAGGAGGGAAAAAAAAAGGAGCAAGGCAATGCACAGGCAGCACAAGGGAGAGGGAAAAAAAAAAAAGAAAAAGGAGGGAGAGGAGAAAGAGGCATGGAAAGGAGGAGAAAATGTGGAGCGGCATAAATCAGGCGCGCGGGGGGAGCCGGGGAGCACAGCAGCACGTGCTGCGTTCCAGGCGCACAGGCAGCGCACGCGGACGGCTCCTGCCCGGCAGGGTGAGCACCGGGAAGCAACCGGCCCCATGCCCCAGAGAAAGGGGCCCCCAGCCCCTCCTGGTGCTAATTCCGTGTGGGGTATCGGCTCTGCTAGCCAGCACACCGTCATTCCCATGTTAAAGTCTCTTTGGGAAAGAAAAAGCCTCTGCCGGTGCCGGCGCAAAAGATACGCGATGGTAAAAATTAGAAGGGTTTTTGCACCCTTCTTCCTACCCTCAGGTCAGGTTAGGGACAGCAGGTGTGATAGTTCCTGCTGAATTCCCCTCAAATGAGAGCAGCAAAATGGAAACTTGCTCCCAAAATCTGCCTTGTTCCCACCAGCCTGCTCCAAATTCATAATAAAGAGAGGGGCAAGGCTCAGTGCAAACCCAGCTTTGCTCTCACTGAGGGGCTGCACTGAGATGGGCTCACACCATGCTAAGGGGCTGCTGGCATTGCTGCCTGGCTGTGATCCTGCCCTCTGACCTCACCCCCATGCCAGCACCCCTGCACCCTGCCAACCAGCTGACAGGAGAAACTTAATTAGCCATGTCCATCAACCCCAAACATCTGTAACCAGCAATATTTACAACCAGAAATAAAGAGGAGTGACCTTCGCGGTGTTGAAAGACAGTTGGGTTCTTGTATTACAACAGTGGGGACAGGCAAAATTCATTATCTCTAATAGCCATCCTTATAACCAGATTAAACACAAAGGCAGCAATTCCATATTCCCTGACCTGCCACTGTCCCCATCCTGAGCAGAGGGGAACTCCTCCCACCGCAGCACTGCTCACACAAACCCCACGGCGGCACATTCAGCTGATGTTTATGCATGTGGCCATCTCCATCCCTCCTACACAAGAAAGACAACACCCTCATCCCACTCCAAGGGCTGGGACACCCAGATGGGGTCACATCTCTCCTGGTCCTTCTCTAGGCAGCTCTAAAGAGATGCTTGGCTCCCCTACAAACATTCTGGAGGTACCAGGGGTAAGCTCCCTGCTGCACCAGGGATGATGTGGTGGTACCCAGAGCCAGTGCTGGAGATGTTTGCTCACAGGATGCAAGCAAAAAGCACTGAGTTTCCAGCACGCAACCAAACAGAGCCCAACCCTCCAGAAATCACCATCGTCACATTCCCATGCACAGACATCCCCAGGCACGAGGGGTTTTGTCCTCAAGACGCAGCCAAGGCTTTCACCTCTGGCTGTGAGATCCTCGTGGTGCCAATCACTGGCCAGGGAGCCAGAGCCTGTTATTTTCATCAGAGGATGTTCTCTGTGGGGACCTTCAGCTGCCAGCCAGGAGAAACAAGCCACTGGAGAAAACCTGAGCCTCCTAATGGCTTTTCCTCCACCAGCCCCAGCTCCTGCAGCAGTGTGAGGGCAGCTCCTTCTCCAGAAGATGAGCACCAGCGGGGCCAGCTAGTTTCTCCAGCGTTCAGCAGCAACAAGTCAAACTGCTTGGAAAACACTTAAGGTTGGGGGGGGAAGCTTCAAATGGACCAGGCGGACGATGCACCGCGCTGGAGCAACGGTAAAAGTTAAAATTAATTAGCTGGCAGGATGACAAAGAAGCCATTGTGCAGCACAGTGGAGCAATCCAAGTACAAAGGCTTTATATAAGTCATGTTGAAAACTCCTTGATGACTGCAGGTAAGGACGGACAAGCTGTCAGGACGTGCCACAACACCCTGAAGGGCTCCAGGATAAGCAAGTAAATCTGCTTTTAATGATGAAATGAGCCCTGGGAGCCTCAGCCTGGACCTTCTCTCCAGCGGAGACTGGCAAAGGTGTGAAGCACCTGGGTGTTATTGGTGCTGTAATACCCAGGATAAAACAAAACCATCTGTTTTGGGGTTTCCATGGAAAACTGCGCTTGAACTGGCCTAAAGGGACCCATATGCATCGTGGAGCAGCGTTTGCTTCCTTGTGAGCTCCCACCTCCATCCCCAACCATATCCCACAGAGCACATCCCTGCCAAAAGCCCCCCGATGAGACCAAGCATTTCAAAGTGTGGCTGTCCCTGCCCCAAACCAGACCCCAACAGGCTCTCACAAAACCAGACCCACCTCCTGGTTCACGCCTTGCACAGGAAAACCCCCAAGTGTTTGCAGCACCAACAGGCAGACCCAGGTTCTGTTCCTCAGGAAGGAGCAGGAACTCTCCCAGAGCCACAGGGACACGGGAGCGGGGCTGAATCTGTGATGGAGAGTCACCCCAAGCTGCCACCAGCCATGACCCTCCCACCATCCTGCCGACAGATGGGCACAGGGAGGCTGGGTGTGATTTACACCCCACCAGCTGCACAGCTCTCCGGCAGAAAAGAGTCAAGGGGGAGAAAAGCACCTCTCTCTCCTTCCTGGTGTGAGCATCGCTCCTAGGCAGGGAGATGTGGGGGCTCAAGCAGCTTCTGCACTAGAGGCTGCCTTATCCCAATGGGGCTTCCCCAAAAAAACAGCATGAGCATCCAGTGAGGGCCAGGCAAAGCAGGAGGGCAAGGAGGATTCTCTGCCAGGCTTTGGCAGGGCAGAGGAGCCAAGTGTGATGCAGCACCCTTATCTGCCCACCCCAAACCAGGGCGCCTTAAGGAAGCGCCCTGCCCCCTTCCTCAGCGTGCCCTGCTTTTTTTCACTTAAAAAAAAAAAAAGGCAAAAAACACAACCCCAAACAACCAACCTCCCAACTGCTCCCCGGGCCCAGAGGCTGAGCTACAAAACACTGCCTGGGGCAGGAAGCAGTCGCCTGCCTGGGGACACAGCTGGGCACTGCCAGCTACCCCTGGGGTGATAGAGGGGCACCTCCCACCTTACAGTTAGCAGAAATGGGTAAATAAGCAAAGCCAAGCCTTGGGACACCCTCGCAGCAAGGCTGTTCTGGAAGGAAGGAGATGCCAGCCGGCCACTCGCCGTGGTGGGCACCAGTCAGTGCCGGACCAGGTGACCCAGGTACAATGGCAGCTGTGTGGGTGGGAGCTGGGACAGGAGCCGGGCACAGAAGGAAATCCATGTCAGGTAGGAGGGACTGGCTGTGGGCTGTTGTACCTGCTGGGAATGCCATGGGATGCCAGCACCCCAGCTGTGTTGGGCAGGTCATGCTCAACAGCAAGTCAGAGCTGCTGCAGTGCACCCCCTGCTTCAGTTTGTAGCCAAAAAATTCCAATTATAGGTGCAAGCTCAGCCTTGAGAGATTGTAAAAAACCCAGCCCAAATCCAGTGAAAATGGGAAGGAAACCACCCCCCCCCCCACCCCAGACCCTGTTTGAGGCAGGCAGGAGGGGTGGTGAGAGCTCATTTTCACTACAGAAAGCTGCCGCACCCCAGGAGGAGAGGCACCAGATCAAATGTTCAAGGGTTGATGCAGAAACATTAAGGAAAAAAAAATTAAAAAGAAAATGTTAGCTCAAGACACAGCCAGAGGTCTTCCTTTGGACTTTATCTTAAGGCAGCAGGCACAGCCTCACACACGGACAGACAGACAGACAGACCCCACAGCCCCCCACGCGGTCCGGGGAACGAAGAGGTGGAAATCACCTTGCTAAAAACCACTGGTCGTGGTGTCAATGGCCGTGGAGGAGCAAGAGTAAGGCAAGGGGGAGGGTGTTGGGTGACCGGGCACAAAGCACTGCTCTGTCCCATCACTCCAAAATATACAGGCACACGCACCTCTATCTTTATCCATATATACATCTTAATTCTGTATATTCCACAGATACAATTGCGTATGTATACACATTTTTTTCTGCTTAATTTTGATACTAACAGTCACCATGCATACCACATTAAGCTCAGGCAGGAGAGTGAGCATTTCTCCTCTTATCAAGAAAAAATATATATTCATTAAATGCACAAACCCAAAACAAAAGAAAAGCTCGTCTTACCATACAGAGCTGTGCCCCATGCAAACCCAAATCCTCCCCAAGCCCCCCAGGTGCCCCTCTTGCCCTGGCTAGCAAAGGAGACTGGTGACACCACTCTGGGGATGAGAGAAGGGAGGTGGCAGTGGGTGAGTGGGTGGGCAGCAGGGTCCCATTACGCATGGAAAGCAGCACCTAGAAACCATCCCGTACTTTGGAAATTCCCCCCTTGACTGCACAGCTGTAGCTTTGAACTCAGCTCCTGGCACTTGTGGCCACGACCAGGAGTTTTGAGAGAAGAAAAAAAAAAACTAAACCCCAAACCGAGGCAGAGGTATTTGTTTACTCACAAAGAGACATTTTTGCTCCCTGCACGCCTGGAGGAAAGCACTGTTTCTGCCCCACCAAGACCCCAGCCCTGGGGTGTCCCCCCAGGGATCTGCAGGGTGAGGACTCGGAGGGAGAAGACGCTGGGAAATACAGAGGAATGTGCTCATGGGCTGAGCAGAAGCCTCAGCAGAAGTCAGGGAGCCTCCCTGATCCATGAGCGGGATGCTGTCAAAACAGGTGTGAGATGCTCATGGGGATACAGCCCATTCTGCGGTCCCGTGTGGGCAGGGCAGGTCAGATCCCGGCACCAGCCAGGCTGGACACAAGATTCTCCGGGTGCTGCACCGCTCTCCCTCTGCCATCCCCTCTGTTCCTAAGGAAAACCGGGAACAAACGCGGCTGCAGCAGCTCCCCCCCGGAGCACCCCCCCAGCAGCGAGGGCTTCGCACAGCCGGGTGCCATTTCGGCGGTGCCAGCTCTGCCGCGGGGGCGAGCGGCAAGAGAGGAGAAACAGCCAGAGCCCCCCGCCCGCTCCCCAGGACCAGCTCTGGCAGCTGTTTCCAATAGAACCAGGGACAGCTTTACAAGAGAAAAATAGGGAACAAAAGGTAGGAGAAAATCCAAGTTTCCAAGGTAAGGAAGGAAATGATCAGGAGAACAGGAAAGTCTCACTCGTACCCAACACACGGCGTCCTGACCTAACACCTCCCCACTGCCCGCTGCCGGACAGGAGGGCCCGTGCCGGCCACGGCTTCCCCGGCACGGCTTGGCACGGTGGCCCCTCGCCCTCTTTGTTCCTGAGAAGGGACCCCCGAACGCCGGGGAGGGCAGGGCTGCGAGCTTTGTGCTCGCCCGGAGCCCAGCATCTGCCGGGGGCAGGCGCTCCCCCCGCAGCCCCCGCAGCGGGTCCCCTCGCCGGCCTCACCGCGCTCGCCCACGTGGCCGCCGGGGCAAACAATGGGATGGCGCTGGGCTGCCGCGCTCGCCACGCAAGGCCTTCCTCCTCCTCCTCCTCCTCCCCGCTGCGGGCTTTGCCTGCCACTGGAAGCTGGCCCCTCTCGAGCACCGGGGGGAGGGGGATTAAAAAGATACTATAAAAAAAACCCCAGGGAAAAGAGAAAATACTCCAATCTGGCTCACTGCTGCAAACCGGCTTGTGGCAAGACGCTGACCCGCACACACCGGGATGGGCAACGGGGCAGCAGGGCAGGACCTCCGTGGGCAGCAGCCAGACCTGAGCACCCAGCCACGCAGGGGGGTCCCCACCCGTGGCACAAACCCCCACGTGCCCTCCCATCCTCAGGCAGGATTGAAGATCTCCTTCCTCTCCTCCCGTCCCACTCCCAGCTTTTTTGGAGAACCCCCTCCAGGACTGGAGCCAGAGAAACTTTGCCTCTTCGCACCATTTGTTGATATAAAACCCATCCCCTGCCTTACTTTTGCAGAGGCACTCGGGGTGGGGTGGAGGGGGGGAACGTCTGTTTCTATTTGAAACCGTCAAAATTAGCATTCAGTAATTAAAAATCACACCCTTTCTCTTAATAACCTAACCAGCATGATACAATCAGGTTGTGCCAACTCTTTAATCTAATTGACTAATTACAGATTTTAATTTAGTCAGTTACTGAACAACTGTTGACAATTTGTTTTCATTAGGGACAGAACAGGATAAATATTTAGGCTCCCCAGTCAAAGACTAAGACATAAGCTCTGGGCTCTGACCTCCAGTTTCACAATGGAGCCTTCTCCATGGGCATCACCCGTGGAAAGGTGCTGCTCTGAAATGCCCTGGTCCTGCTGCTGGGCAGCAGGAAGTGTGGCAGCGGAGGTTGCTCTGTCATGACAGCCAACGTTGTTTAAAATACAATATTAAACTAATCCGTCTTTGCATGGTACTCCAGCAAGAGCAGGCTTTAAAGGACACCCAGGCTCACCAGTACCCTAAACTGGGAGGGAAGGCCGAGCCCAGCACTGCTGGGAGAGGGAATATCTGGATTTATTTATTTCTGTTGCAATTTTTTTTTTAAAGTGATGTGGAGTTTTGCAGCTGCTCCTGGCAGCCTGCCACTCCTGAAGGAAACTCCTCTCTCCGGTTACCTACCAGGGAACCCTGTCCCTGCAGAGTGGAGCTGGATGGAGCCCAGACGGAGCACAGTCCTGCATGGAAACAGGAGAGAGCTATGTGTGCCACTGCTGAGCCACGTGCCCAGGGCTCAGGCAATGCCTGTGAGGGCTCACACAAAGCTATTCCCAACCCCTGTCCCTGCGTTGTGCTAAACCTGCCCCAAAAACATCTCTTCTCCTACACAACACATTTTCAATACATTGGCTGCACGCAACAGGAGAAGCTCTCATGGGCCATCACCACCACCATCAGAGAGGTACTTCAGGGAACAACACTCTCACACCTGCTGGTCCCACCCTCTCAGCCATGGGTGCTTTGAACAAGGTCTTACAGCCTTTGCGGGTCCCGGAACAAGAAAAGAGTCTGGCATGGAAGAGGAGACAGTCACACCAAACCCCTCATGCATGAAGAGCATCCCTTCCCAGGGGTCCCACAAGGCCCCCCTTGATCATCACCTGCCAGTGCACCATGCCATGAGTTGGTCACACAGACCCTGAGGAGCAGAAGGTGCTGTGACAAGGAAATGCTCCCCTGCAGCCCAAGAACACCCAGGCAGTGACGCTGGGATGGGGTGCCTCTACCACACCTGGACAGGGCGTGAGAGGCAGATCCAGCAGCAAAGAATCATCTCTGGGACACCCCCCAGTCTGTATGGCCAGCAGGCCAGAGTCCTGCCAGCCTCTTGGGCTTCACCTTGTTCCCACTGAGCACACTAACTCCAGCAAACCTGAATTCTCCATCCATCCATCCATCCATCCCTCCCTCCATCCATCCCCACAAGCCTCAGGGGACCCTGAGATCTCAATCCAAGGGGAACTGTTTCAGATGGAGGAAAAAGAAGGAGCCCTGGTTGTCCCCAACCAAGATGGGAGGACAGGAGCCCCAACCATGCCATCTTTTCCCAGACCAACCACCACACTTCCAGCAGCAACCACTCCACTGCCGCAGAGCATCCTTCCAGACCCAAGTTAGAAAGAACTGCAGCAGCTTTCCAAAGTTAAAAACAAAAACAAATAAATCAATGCTTTGCGTTAATGGCAAGTCAAAGCCACAGCTCCGCAGATCTTGTGCTGCAAAGAAAACAGCATTTTTCTGCACCAACTGCAGGTCCTTCTCAGGAGGAAACTGGAGGGAACAGAGGAAGGGAATGATAAAGTCAAAGTCTTCATCTGCTAAAGGCTACCCCGAGTTTTCTCTGCTGCACATTGACACGAGCTGGCTGTGCAGGCAGAGCAATACCACAAAAAAGTATGTAGCAACAGTCAACTAGATTTAAGTTCATTTTCTGTAGCTCGAGGCCAAAATCGACTGAAGTGGTTCTGGTGATCAAGTTTTCTGCAATTCCCCTTTCTGTGTATTAGCTCTTTGACAGAAATTCACTGCGGTATTTAAACTGGCAGTCATCACCGCTAACTCAAATTGTATTGGCTTTCACGGCGTTGAAATGCTCAACTGCGACCAGCCATCGGCCAATTCCCAGATAACGCGGCGGCTGAAATCCCCTGTCATGACGAGCGATCCCGTTGCAAGCTTGCCGGCTCCAGGAGCGTGCCGGAACGCCGGCATGCTCGCCATGGGGCTTGGAGGAGCCTAAATCAATGGCTACAGGTTGAGTTTTAGGAGTTGGTGGGTGCTCGTGGGGCTGTTACCTTGGATAAACTCTTTGGATACAGGTGGAAGAGGATGACTAACAACCCTCCAACCAACACAACCCGATAGCTGTGTTAACAGACACACGGCCCTGACAGAGATGGAAGGATAGAGCAGTGCAGCATTCCTCCTGCCTGTGCCAGGTGAATCCCCACTCCCATCACTCTTCTCCCAACGCGCACCTTACGACAAAGTCCCAGCAGGCTTTTGTCCCAGCTTGGGAGAAAAACCCTCAGGGGAAAAGTAAAAAGCAATATTCCCAAGCGTTCACAAGAGCCCACAGTTTTCAAGTGTCCTCTCAAAAAAAGAGCAGTGGGATTTCTCCTTACTTTATTTTCTCACTGAAGATTTAAATATTTAAAACTTGAGGGAGAAATTGGCAATTTGTCCTGCTGCTCCTAATAGTTTTCATACAGTTATGGTAGAAGATGAAGTGGAAATGACACAGCATGCAAATCCCACCATTAGCACCCCGCTAACAAGGAGCGCCACTCCCCCTTCCCAAAGATGTGTCTCCCAGGCAAGAACCCCTCTGGTGCTGGCTCTGGGAAGGCGACATGCCAAGCCCCAAATGGCTCCCAAAGCATCCCCTCATTCTCTCCTTACAGCAGCACAGTCTCTGGGTTAACACACACTGTATTTTGGGCAAACACCAAGCAGGACACGCTGGGTTTGCCCATTGCTGGCCAAGCGTAGACACAATGCTCTACCAACCTGGAGCAAGACTCACATTGTGATGTTTTTAACCACAACCACCACATGAAGCAATTCACGACTCACTGATCCAGCCCCATTTGGGGCTCATATCCCATTTTAGCTGCCATGCACCGCTGATGGGTCGCTGGGTTTGGTGTTTGACACTGCCCACCGTGCTCATCGGTACCGGCAGCCTGCCCCGGAAGCTGGAGGGAAACAAGGCGCTATTCACACTCCCAGGGTTATCCTTCGGTTCTTTGGTCAATATTTAAGTTTTGGCCAGGTAGGTCCCTCGCCCTGTAAAGTACACGCTGTGCTGGGAAAACACCACTCCTCAGAGAGGGACTGTACCGTGAGCATCTGTCACCAGACATGCCACGGAGAAGCACAAGCCCTGTCTTGGGGCCAAAACATGCCTGGGGATCCCAACCCAGTGCCACTAAGCCAAGGCACAGGAGAGTGAAAATCTTCTTAGGAGTTACCCAAAAGGTAAAGCACTCGGGGCTGTTACAAAACTGCATTACACTGAGAATTAAAAACAATCAGGATTGTGTCTATTTACTGTAAGCTTAAAGCAACGTGTATTAAAGAAGTTTATGCGAATCATCTAATGCACTCAGACCTATTGTTAGAATTATTACCAAGCTAAAAAAAGATTAATTTCTCTAAATACACTAAATCCTCAGACACGATGAGGAGGCTGCTGTGGATGGAGCATTACCATGTCTTGCTTGCTAATGTCATCTTCACCTGTGGCTCTGCTGGCCAAAGATCTACCTTTGCCTTGCTACTGATGAGCCTGCTGTCCCATCTGGGCTCCCAAAACCCCCACAATTTGCCCCAAAACATCCAGGAAGCGAACAGAAGCCAGCAACTAGTAGATGTACTGCTGGTTGTCAGCTCTGACCCTTGGTTTGGGAGTTCACCATTTTAATCCGACCCAGTGAAAACAAGCAACACAGAGAGCGACCGCAGGGACGGACAGACAGACAAACTCCACCTAGCAAACACCCAGACACACTTCTCCCATGACCCAGCTGGGTGGGAAGAGACAAGAGGGAGCTCAGCAGCCAGCCAAGGCTCTCTGGCACTGCCTGTGCCCCAGGGCGACCGCTGTGTCCAGTGCCAGTGTGTGACAGCACCATGGAGGTCCCTGAGACGCTCACCCGGCACTGCTCGCCAGCAAACCCTCACACATCCCAAGCCAGGCATGTCGAGGCAACGAGAAACTTGGGAAGGGAGGAAAAATGGTTTCCATACCATAGTCTCCCCGGAGCAGACAAAACCAGCTCCTGCTACAAGGTTTAAACGCACTTGACTGGGGTCCAAGCCCGCAGCCAGGTGACTAATCCTTTGATGCAAATTCCTCCCGACGCTGCGGATGCGGGCACCGTGTGCGGGATGGGAGTGGGCAGCCCACCCATCACCCACTGGAGCAGACATGCCATGCACCCTTGCCAAGAGGTGTTTCTCTGGGAGATACCTCAGTCTCAAGCAGCCACCCCAGAAGCATCATCCATCCCTGGGTCATGCTGCCACCTCTGCAAAGAGCAACCCAAACCACGGAGAGCCAAGATGTACAACAACCAACCAACACGGGTCTGCAACCCCAGCTTCAACAAGACAACACCTCTCCCTTGCTGGGATCAAGGGAGGACTCAGGAACCCAAGGAAGCCCCCAGCCTTGCCAAAGGCAGGGAGATATTAACTGGGGCATTCAACAGCAGTTTGGGGAATCCCCCTTCTCCCCACCAAAATCCAACCTCCGCCCATCCTGCAAGGTGTCCTCAGCATGAAACATCTCACCATCACAGTGTCCTCAGCATGAAATATCTCACCATCGACCCTCTACAAACGCTTTGTTGTCCATTGCCATGCAAAACTTCTTAATTCTACCAGTAGCCCGAATGCCTTTAAGTGCTTAAGATAAGTATCTGAGCTCATTTACATAATTGCAACATTATGAAATACTGTTCAGTCAAATCAGAACATTGCTGGTTAAAAAAAACCCCACGCTTTTTGCCAGTCGGTTACGTTAGGTTGGCTCTCGGTGCGCCGGAGCTCCCCAACGCCGTAATTACCGTGAGGATTAGAAACTTGTTACTCACATAGTCATGAAAGGCTTTGGCTTCACTCGAATGTTCACAAGTGTCTCGCCTTTCGGGAGCTGCGCAGTACAGGTCCCAAAACACACTGCATGGCAGGGAGAGACGGCAGAGGAAGAGTTACTCATCAGGGATCGGGCACTCAGGTCAGCGCAGGTGAGCGCCTTCCCAACCCCACGGGGCCCACGGCTGGGATGGGACCTCAGCTGGATCCAGCTGTGCATCCCAGCTTTGCACTGCTCGGACCAGACCGTCAGGAGCGAGGATGCTGGGTGCTTAAGGAAGCAAAAGCAGCCTTTAAGAGGCAACACCTTGAAGGGATAACCCCCGTGGGACTTCAGGGACTTCTCCCAGCCTCACTGCCGCCCAGCCCTGCTCCCCTGGGCGCCCCAGTGGCACCGGCACAGCCCGGTGCCTGCGGCTGGCCCG
>VZTH01019233.1:8745-113843 GCA_013397815.1 Aleadryas rufinucha
CTGCCCGGCACGGTCACGGCCGCCGCGCTCCCGGCAACGCGAAGGCGTGGGATGCCCAGGAAAGCAGTAGGTAGAGATTGACACTGCTGTGACATCGCCGGCAGCAGCCTCCTGAGAAACACAAACACGCAAGGTGCAATTTGCTAAGTTAGAAAGGTGGAGAAAATTGTAGTAGGAAGCCAGAATGGGATGTGAAGCCACATCACAGAAACACTTCTCAGTGGAAGCTGGAGGAGTGGACAGTAGTTTGGAAGTTCGGATACACAGTACTGCTTTTGGATCTGCTGTGGAGAAAGAACTCACAGCACTGCGGAGAGCAAACATCTGGGACAAGTTAGCACGACTGGGACCTGGCACAGTCAAAAGCGACAGAAGAGGAGCAAGAAAAGGGAAAGCAGGTGCTCCGGGAATAAGGCCTCATGTTGGCTAAGTACTGCTTCCCATCCTGCTGTCAGAGAAATGCTGGCACCCACTGAATAATTCCCAGAAAACCCTAAAAAAGGCAACACAATATGTAGTTCTGCTGTACAAGAACCTGCTCCTGTACTGAAAAGATTAAAAAGCTCGAAAGTCATGGTTTTAGGTCACATTTACAGAGGGCTTTTCATCTTCAGCTAATCAGTTTGCACCTGAAGCACTGACCATGCTTCTGCAAGCCTGTTAAGCCCATGTTAGCAGGTGAATCAAATAGCTGAAGAAAAGCAGACGAAGCTATGAGCAGTCATATCTTGGTGTGCTTCAAAAGCCTATTCTGCCTCTGGCTGACAGCACCCCCACCTCAGCAGAGGTTGATGAGGCAGCTGCTCCCACCACCTGCAGTCTCATCACACAGGTCTGTGCTGCCAAAATACCCAGCAGCACATATTTTAACACGTGATTGCATTTCTGTTGAGTTAATCCAAACATGTGCCACAGTGCTCACATCAGATTAATATCGTCCCCCTGCCTGCAGCCATCCAAAAGCTAGCGTGGCAGCAACAGGTGATGCCCAGTCTACCACAGACCTTGCACTTTCCAAAACAGCTGAGCAAATCTGAGCCAACAGAGGGAATATGTGGCAGCTCAGCACTTCATGTCATGTGCTTGTAGCATTTATCATCCAGTACTACATTCTGTGAAATGGGATTTACCATTTCAATGTACAACTTGATACTCTGGGGGGAAAAAAAAAAAAAATAGGTATCTTTTGGTAGTTCCCATCTCTTCCGTGGTCCAACCTACCTCGGTTACAGCGAGGGAGGGGAATCAGTGACAGGAGGGTATGTTGTACACTATACTTTGCACTATACAGGTGCAAGAGAATCAGCTTAAAACTCCATTTAAATGTGCCATGGAAGAAACTACCCCAAAATATGACCCACCTCTCCAAATCCCTCGTCCCTCCTCAAACCAGCAACACAGAATTCATCTCCTTTCCTTCTCATTTCACCACAAAACAACTCTCCATCTCACTGTCCTCACTGCCTTTCTAGCTACCTCATATGTAACTTCCTCTACTCACTTGCAAGACACCTTCAACTCCATCTTGCATCTCCACTCTCTTCCCCACACCAGCTTCCTCACACTCCAAACCACTCTGAGTGCTTGGCTTTATGACTCCCATCTTCCAGGTTATCATACTGCTCTGTGCCTACCTCACTCAGCACGTGCTATCCCTGGTAACACTGCGCTTCTCTGAAGCAATTTCTCTTTCTTAAGGTTACATAAACCATCTTTCCCTGGATATTCCATTTAATGGCTCAGGCCTGTTTCTTCCAAAAGGGAAAGTCAAAGATTAAATGTCTTACTGTTTCTGTCAAGGCTCAATACAGTCTTTGTAATAGGTATGGAAAATTTTTACTGATATTGTAACAGATTAGGTGTTAAAACTTGCTAACTTTTCATATATAAAACAATTTCAGCATTAATACTGTTTGGGAATGAACAAGAATGAAATCTCTTTACAATTCTTAAAAACATTTAAGACAATCTATGCCAACTTTGTGCCTTTTTTTATACAAGAAAAATATGCTAAATCTAAAGCAATGAATTTCAAATGTCACATTAGCAGAACATATCTTTTTTGCAGAAGTAATTTTTTCAGTTTATTTTGAACTTCTAGACATGTAGTAAGAAACAAATAAACAAATGCTTTCTGGAACAGGAACAACCATACGGCAGTAGCACTGCTGTGACAACTGATGTAACCTATAGAATGTTCCAATGTAAACAAGCCTCTGAAGCATAGCCCTGGTGCCATTTTTGCAGGCTGTCCTCTGTTGGTATGAGCACTACTCTTTCCCACAGAAGCATGAAGGAGAAATAAACCACGATGAGACAGTATTTCATTGCAAGAACTGGCCAAATTCCAACTCTGCCAACATGCAGTCATATGATGCATTAACAAAACTGTTTTCTGTGAATAAATGTCATCCTGCCCATCCATTCATGGGTAACTATGGTAAAATTACATAAACTGGCAAAGATTAGGCACAACCAGCTTTCCCTCTCCCCCATCCACCATTGCTTTAGAGGACCCTCCTGTAGCACAAGAAACTTTCAGAATGAGATTTTATTAACTTAATTATATGCATCCCTTCCTTGTAGCCAGTCTGTCTTAAAAACCACGAGCATATGCATTTTTGTTTTCTAATACTTGTTAAGTACGCAAGAAATTGGCTTAAAATTCTTCCGAGTACTACACACCAACCAGTAAATTCCTATTCCTTCCCAGCAGGCAAAGAGGACGTTCTGGCAGGTGAGGAGTTCTCAGGCACTAAGGATCTCAAGGGAAAAATTCATAATCCTCCACTCAAGCTGCTTTAAGTGCCTCCAGAGGATCACCTTTCTCTACTCTAAAATAAATGTATACCAAAACCAAATAAACAACCATTTCAGGTGCATTAGTCTGCAGTCCCAAACTTTTCAAATTCTCAGGCAAAAAAAATCATCTGTGATGTGTAGCAGCAATACCACCCAGCTGCTCTGCAGCAATGTTCATTAGTCTCTTACACTGGTTTCTACAGAGGTCCATCATCTGCAAGGACAAATGGGAAAGCTGAAGCACAGAGCATGCAAGTGGCTTATCCGCAGTCACCCTGCAAAGCCATAGCAAACCCAAAACCAGATCACAAATCCAGTCATTAGTAAAATGCTCTGTTTTCCTATGTTATCAATTACACATAAGTAAGAGGTAACGATTTTTATAACAAAATGAAAAGGATATTGACATTCACGGTCTGGTTCTGCTCATGCTTCTCCCCACATCTCACAGAATAGATACTATAGCATAAAAGCATCCTGCCAGGCCTTTGTGGCACTAGCCCAGCAAGCGAGAGCAGAGCAATCCTAGTTTAAAAGGAAATCTATTTGGGCATAAATAAAAGCTACCATCAATTACAGGTCTCCCACAGAGTAACTGACCCATGTATACAAGCATGCACATGCATAAGTTGGGAGGGAACGTTAAAAACCATGCTCAGATACTTGTTTCCGTAGGAAGATGGCAAAACTTCATCTAATAGGATGAACAGATTTTAACCAGCTATAGCATACTGGGAAGTAAGGTTCTGGGAATATCCCTGTTTGATAGCTCAATACTGGCGCTATTACAATGCAGGGAAGTACCGTTCCCAATCCCCGCTGCTGGCTAAAACATAAGACATAAAACAGGCCCCATATATATGCTACATAAATATTCTTGACATGAGTGTTAGTCTGACTATTATGCTTTCAGCAAGTGTTTAAATTACTCTTATCGTGGTTAAAAGAGCTACAAAGAACATGGGAGATCATCACTAATTTTATGAGTACCTTCCTAGTGCTTATCGAATCATATTGCAACATTTCTTCAGAGATCATTAAGACAGGATTAACTGCTTCAAGAGAAACCTTACCTGATGAATGCTCCTGCCTTGTCTGTCAGAAATGAGAGCAGAACGTCTTTTTGCTCCTGAAATAGCAGGAGCTATTTCTTCTGGGCAAGAAAAAATTGTCTTCAGCCCCAGTGAAACAGACTGTAACACTCTTACCTTCTCCCTTTAAACACTAAGAACAATTTTCCTCCTGTTTCATCAGGCAGCAAAAGTAATCATCTCTTTAAGCAGCAACAGCTGACACCTATTTACCAAGTAATTGCTGCAGTTAAAGGGGATTAAGCACAATGAACTCGCTTTCAGTGATAAGGCAAAGCCACCCCCTCCCGTTTGCTGCGCTTCCCAGACACACCTGGGAAGAGCTCAGGGGAGCGGCGGCCAGGCAGGCCTGCCAAAGGGGAGCCACATGCCGGCTAGAGCCCCTCAGCCTTAGCTGCAGCCAGTGCCAAAACGAGATGTGCGTCCCCCGTGCTACCACAGCTGTAACTGTGCCCGACACAGGCCAGCGGTAGCAGAGCCGCAGAGAAGCCCCTGGGCGTCTCTGTCCCACACAGCCGCGCTGGGCAGGGGCTCAGCCGGGGGTGAGGGCAGCACCTGCCCCAGCCTCACGGCTCAGCCGCCTGCCCTCGCGAGCAGCGTGAGATCTGCAAGGTGCGAAATAACTGTGAAATGGCAAAGCAGCAAAGGCCTGAGTGGAACAAAGCCTACTTAATGGGGCATACATGAAATGCTAACAACAAGAGGCAGTATAAAACCAAAACAAACTAAATCCAACTAACTTTTCACTTCTTAAGAAATGATGCTCACACTGCTAGACCAGACAAGTTCTGTGCCTCTGCAGGAGCATCCCAGCTACGACACAAAATACACTAGTTGACAAATAACTAAGCCACACAACTTGAGATCGGCATGTTTACATCAGGCAAACCCAACAGCAAGATGGCTTCTCCCACGAGGAGTCTTAACTATTGGTGAGGAAAACAAAGACCAAGAAAGGAAGTAACAGTATAGATTTGCCAAGGATCAGGCTATCGGCAACAAAAGCAGAACTTCCCTATTATCCCTGGTCTGTCAGGGAAATACCATAAAGGTAATTTTAACAGGTTCTGCCATCCCTTTGTTTTTAATGCTAGCATTTTCCCCTCCCCCCTTTTAGGTATGGTATGACTTAACTTTTTAAACATTACATTTTTAAATGATACAGGAAAAAAAACTCCTCTGTTAATTGATTCTTATCCCAGAAGTACCAATTTCATATTGTTCCATGGTTTAGGAGAATAATGTCACACTCCAGACTTTACACTGTTTAAATGTTATTTTATTAAATATCTTCAGTTCAAGGTTTCATTGTAACAAAGCTATGAAGGTTCTACCAACATTCAGACCAAACAAACAAACACTAGCTAACTTTAATTATTTCTATATCATGCAAAAATTCTGCATCAAATGCCTTCAATTTCCTGTTTAAAATGTGATATTTATAATATATATTATATAGATGCTTACATTAGCCCCATAAGAGAACATTAAGAATGCTAAAGGTGTACAGCTGTGTTTGATAATGGCCATACCAAGCTAAGATTCTCATTAACTTAAAAGGAAACAAAACAAAAAAAAATCCAAAAGAGTTTGTCTCCAAGACTGTGCAAAAACAAAAAAACCCCAACAGTTCTGTTCTTTTAAAATTTTCTCTGAAAGATGCATATACTTAATACAGAGGGTTCTCTTTTTTAACTATTAGTAATCATCAGGTAAAGAGACGAGGAAGATCAGACCAAAAGAAGGCATGCATAATGTTTTGTATTTATCTTTTCTAAATGGCATAATTGTAATCTGTTTGCTCTCTCTTTGTGGCTTAAAAAAATTTCTGAATGAAATATCAAGGCTCTTTACTTTTCCACTTCATTCACTGGCTTAGTGCTGTCTTAAAAATGTTTTGAAATAATAAAATCTAGTGTTTGCCCCCCCCAGGGGTTCAATCCCCTCACTCCTCCCCTGGGATAGTGGAGGGAGGAAGAAAAGGGTGTTTGCTCAAACAATCCTGAGAAGTGTGGATGGTCTTTTCCTTCACCAGGGGTTAACTGATCTAATCCTGGTGTGGGATAGCACCTCTCTAACAAAGGGAGCAGAGCGCTATCTGCTGCAAAGTGACAGCTCCACTTTTTGCAACAGCTTTTATTTTCTACATTTTACTGAATAAGGATTAAAATTCCAAATTGTCTTTCTTCTCTTCTATAGCCTGCAAAAAGATTGCCCCACACTTAGTACACTGCCAAGGCAATCATTTTAACTCCCTCTAGAGACCCAAAAAATGATTAGGGGTAGGTAAATTCAGGTAAAAGCCCATCCCAACTTCTGCCAGTGATGCCTTCCCTTGGTCAAGACAAATCCCATCAGGTCTACCAGAAAGGCCATTTTCTTCTTGGGGTTAGGCTCCCTCCTTGGTAAGGTCAACAGAACACTTCCACATTCCCCACCCACTGAATAAAGGAACTGAACTCCTTCTGCAGCAAAGAAAAGAAAGGAACATGAATGGGCCCAAAGGACGAACATCAGATCACTGCTCATTCCCTTTCCCCTCTGCTTCATGAGGTATCATCTAACACCCAGAGGCAACACGGGGGGGTGGCCTGGATTCCTTCAGCTACAGCTTTTGAGGTTCTGATCATTTTCTGTGTTACAACATCACTGTAAAAAATAGAAAAATTACCCAAATAAACACTAGGAAACATGACACTTACAAACATCAGATGGGTTAGTGGTGGGGAAAAGCACCTGGCTGGGGCTGCTGGCTCCCACTGCTATTTTACTGGAGACCAACAAATCAAACAGGAGACCAGGTAACCCCTTTAATTCTACGGGTGCATATATTTCAGTATAAAAAACACACGCTATTTATGCCTCATATAGGAGTGTATGTGCAAGTTTTCATGAAGAACATAACACTAAGTTTTTTGTCTGCTTCCTAAGGAACACGTGTTCTGCAGCACTGTGGATCCCAACTACACTACTAAAAAGGAAAAAAAAATAGAAAATCCCATACATATACCCTCTTCCTCTAAAATCTCTGATCTCGATGCAATTTTTTTTCTTTTGTTAAAATAAATAAGCTGGCTTCAAAACTCCATCTTTGTCCAGGTAGTGGCTGTTTCTAAAACCAGTATCACTAAAGAGCGAGCTTCTATTCAAGTTATATTCACTTAAACCCATTTTTAATCCCTACTTCCATCTTCAGTTTTAAATCAACATCCCATTTTGTTTTATTTCTAAAAAAAAAAAAGAAAAGAAAAAAAAGAGAAAAAAAAGAGAAAAAAAAGAGAAAAGTCTGTTTTGGGATCCAGCAGCCGAGCAACCAGGTTTCCATAGCGTTCTTGCTGTGCAGAAATCGAAGAAACAGGCTGAAGTCAGACTGCTGGGTAACAGGAAGAGAAGCACCTCCTCTCTCTTGAACCCCAGTCTTCACACTGGCTCCTCTGGGGTCTCCTTGCCACCTCTCACCGACTGTAGTTGCAGCACAGCCCGAATGCGGTGTTAACTTCCACCAGCGCTTTGCGGAGCACAGTTCAGCCATCCGCTGTTCAAGCCGCCTCCTTTCTTGCTCTCCCTCTCTCTTTCTCTCCTTCACTTTTGCTTTCCCCCTCACTTCATTTCTGAAAGATGTTCCGGCTGCTGCCACTTTCTTAGCCCTGGGGGAGGGGGCATGTTGGATAACCTGTCATTTATTTAGCATTATTCCTGTTTTTTTATTATTTTATACAAACAACATGTCTTTTTTTTTTAGATTTAAAAACACCTTCGTACAGCAGAAACAGACACGATGGATCCATGGAAAACAACAGAAAGGCAGCGCCCGGAGCATCAGATGCATGCAGGGTTTCGTGCATTTGGCTGCTGCCTGTTTGTAATTTGTATTTATTTTTTTAACGTCAAAACAGACATGACCGTTGCTGTCACTCAGGCACTCCAGAGCTGCTTGCTAAGAAGATATTGCCCTCCAGCTGAGTATCTCCACAAGATGCTGCAGTCAGGAAGAGGTAGTGTCCACCCAGAAAGGAGAGGGGAGAACAGGATGGAAGACAGAAGGAAATAAAGCCAAACATTAGCTGTACACAATTAAAAAACCCAAGTTTTCTACAGGCTAATTATTTGGTGTAGGTAGAAGGCCCTAACACAAGACAAACTGGGGCTCATGAGGAGAGCTCTGAAGACAAGAGGCACTCACCTCCCCTTCCAGGTGGCTGAGTGTGCCAATGGAAATGAACTAATTGCTAAAATGTATTATGTGCTGCTTTGGAGCACCCCTGGGCCCACTATCTCATACTGATGACCCAGAAGTTGAAGAATTTTCCTAAGGAACAGTTTCTACCTCACTTTGCATTGGTTTTTGTCTTGAACTGAAAGATAATTGCATTTTTCTTGGGGTTTTTATTTTTAAAATCTTCAGTAATTTTGTCTCTGAACTTTCTTAATATTTAAACAACTGTATGAGCTTTTCTGCAGTTTTGTGAAATTGTAGCCCTAGTGACTGCTTTTAGCAAAGGCTCTTCCTAGTTAATCTTCATGTGCCAAATTACTGGATTTATTTTGATACAGTTTTAAGTCTGGGGTTTTTTCATGTCTGTTTAGCATTATCCTGTCATGAAAGTATAGCCAAAGCCTTCTTTCTACCATTTCTCAGTTTGCAAATCTTTGTAGAATCTCCCTTATTAGTCTTCTCCCTTCTTGGTTCCCACTCTCTCCTTACACAGAAGTCGTCTGACTAACATCAAACTTCTTTTCTGGCTGCAGTTTCCTTTTGAGATTATTTACCCAGAACTGAACTCTGCCTTCCAGGTGAGAAGAAACCAGTAATTTCTATTTAAGCATTCTTAGTCACCTCATTTATTCTTCATCCTTAGCTTTCACTGCACATGGGATAAAATACTGTTCCAAAATGGTTCACTGCATTCAGACGGAGGCTGCCCACACTGACCCCATTTGTAATTGCATGTGGGTACACCTCCTTCAGAACACAGAAATGCATGCAAATACTTCAACTTCTATTAGTTTGCAGAGTATTTTTAAACATTGTTTTAACCAGCATTTTGTGGTTTGGAAATAGCTTCTGCTCTGCAGTTTTCAGGAACCCTCCAGCACATACTTTTGGAGGGCTTCAGCATTTCCACAGCCAAGAAACATACCTCTTCTGCAGCAGACTTCCATTCCTAAACTTCCTCAGAACTCCTAGGCATAGCCACTAAGCCACTCTGATCTTTAATGTAATAATTTCTTCTGCATCTTTTTTTGGACTAAATCCAGGACAGACGTCTCCCTCAACATTTCTGTGATGAAATCTGATGCAAAGGTTTTATCCTTCTCACTGCCTTACTCCCTGGAAATTCAGCTGATTTTCCAGCTCTCTTGAAAGCTTCCCTGCTTCTGGTGCCCCCAACTGGCTTTTGCTTTTCAAATTCCATCTGTGACCTCTGCAGCTTGCTTGTGATAGTTCACATTCCTTTCCATTGCCTTCAGTAGGATTGAATACCTCACAACACATACGAACACAAACTGCTCTTGGCTTAGTCCCAAGTTGTTCACAGAACTAGGACTCAAGTAGCAACTAGACTTGAGTGGTTTATCCTTAAATGACCACATTAAAAAAAACTTGCCTCCCAGTTGTAAATGTTTGTTGTGTTTGCCCTTAAAAAGAAAATCTTTAGTAAAAAGGTTCCAAGATTAGGAAACTTAGGTCTATAAAATGAACGTGACATATATTTCAGCATAAAACAAAAGGACACAGAAAGACTTTGTACATCTAACTACAAGAAACCACTAAGGCAATAAACCAGAATGTCTTAATGCTGAAGAAGTAAATGGATCTAACATCCTTCAGGAGCAAACAATAATAATTTCTGCATGACAAATTTTAGAATCAAAGTTTCTTCCAATACTGAATTGTGGCAAGTTAATTGGGGGATATTTTAAATCCTCTGATATTATTATTTGTTTAGATTTTTTTCCCCTCTGAGTTTTCTCAACATGGTACATTAAATAGCTTTTACTTATCAGAAAATCAGTCGTAAAATTTATATGAATAAATCTTTACCCTTTATGGCATAGAAATTCTGTATGGATTCTACAATATCCTTTCTAGAATATGACACACTCATCAAAAACGTTCTCTGAAATCACCCCCAGCATGTAAAGGTAGATGTGAAATGGCCAACTTGTGCACAGCATGAGATACTCTTCCTCTCTGCTCTGGATTAGCCATTTGTCCAAGCACAGACCTGAGCACCTGGGAGGAAGCACAGCTGCTACAAGGGTACCTATGCCCAGGAACAACTGTCTGGCACATGACTCCCATTTGCCAGGAGTGGCAGATAACCCTATTGAGTCCAGAGGACAGGACTTAAAGGAGCACCATCTACAAACTGAAGTTTTCAGCCTACAGACAACTAAATATGGTTCTCTCACAGCCAGCTAAATAGCCTTGAATGCTGAATTCCCATGTACAGCAGCCTTAGCCGTGTATGTGATGTACTCCTTCCCTGACAGTCCATACCCGTATTTGATCCTCACTGGAGAGGTGCTGCAGGAGCTCCAGAGCAGTGGTAGTGGACATTGAGCCACTTGCCGTCCCGGCGGTGCCAGACACGGGTCTCCTCTGACTGCGTGGTGCGGGGCCGGCCTTGGCCATCGATGTACTGCGTCAGGCGGATGTACGCGATGCAGGCGGCGTCCTCCCCAATGACGTGGACATGGGGGTTCAGGATGGTCGTGTGGATTGGCTTGCTGTTCTTCGACAGTACTGGCAGGGCATGCAAAACCATCAGATTCGCTTTACTTCTAAGAAGGAACAGCGTCCCACATTCTCCAACCTCTTCTATATTCTACTCACCTTCCACTGGATTCTGGAATACCACAAAAATTGCTCCTGCAATTTTTCAGGCAAAATCCTAGCAATTCTTTCCCCTATCACCTGTTGTTCTCCTTAGGAGCTCCACACTTACTGCCTAGAATCCCCTGGCCTCTTTGCCCCCACTTCCTCTGTAAAGCATACTCGACACTTTTTCAACATCAGTGCTGCTGTGTCTCCAGTTATAGGAAAAGATCTTTCACTTACAGAATATTGTTGCAAAGGAGTCAATAATCAGGAGATCTTTAAGCTAGGACAGCATTAAATATGAACAAACCTCAGAGAAGTGTTAAAACCACTCCATAATAAGCTGTTGAGAGAGACAAAGTCTCTGCATACTTAGAGAACTACAAATTGTCCATACTAAGGACCTTGACCTAACCCCCAAAATAAAACAGACTGAACGGCTCAGGATTTAAATTTCAATTATCTCATCCTGTGGAGACATCCAGGAAGGGAGACAAATCCACTAGTATAAATGATAGCATTTCTCCCAACTCTTTCCTGACCCAGGCTGACAAGGTGACCCTTATATCCATGTAAATGGTTCATTAGGGGTTAGAGATCTGAAACCATCCAGGGAAAACTCAAAGCAAAAGCATCTTTATGCCTGACCATTCAGTATGTCTGCCCCAAACACACATGTTGATTCCATCAAAATCTGATCATTTTTTCCATTTTCATATCAGTAAGAAGTCCAGTGCCTCAAACTTTTAAAGCTCCTGCAGTCCCTGCCAGGTACAAAACATTTCCACCTGGCAGACTGTGTGCCTAGAGTGAAGGCATGTGGGGGTTAGAACTGAAATTGCTGCTGAACAGGCTTTTTGAGAGAAAGGCTGCTGGCTTTTATGAATGTATCACAACCCAAGCACAATCAACTTCCTGCTGATTCTGATAACCAGTAAAAACAAGGCAAATTTTCCCCCTAAAATGTGACAAAAAGGAAGAGTAGAGAGCAAGGTGTTGGAGTTACCAAATCTACCCACTCACAGTTTTCAAAGTAAAACTTATGGAAATCCATTCCTTCGACCAGGTTCCCCAGTGCTTCAGGTTCAAATGAGGTCAAGCCAGGATCACAGATTTTTCTGCAAAGAAAAGCAGCACAGGCTTACAGATTGCATTTGAGCCCAAGCGCTATTCAGACAGCGAAGTGCTGGTATGCCATTTGACTCACACCCTGTGTCCACCTGACAACATCTCCCTACTCCAAGAAGTAAGTTCCTGAAGACTCAGCCCTACTGTAACTCATGGAGCCAACTAGATGGCATTTCACATGAAATAAACCTCTGGTTTCTGACTTTCCTTTTATTCTCTTTCTGCTCTTCTCATTGCCCTCCCCTGTACTTTTCTTACAAACCCAGGACATTTTTCTTGTGTTGCTCCTGTTGCTGTTTGATACCTGAGTTGATATTCATTTAGACATCTACTACTCCTCCCTTACTCCTAACTGATGTAGGCTAAGAAGGATAAAACCTTTTACCATCCCTGACTGCATGACAGCTCCTCATACCCAGGAGCCAGAGCATCACTTGCACACAAACTGATAAACAACCTGTCAGAAAGCATCTCTACTTACGTATAAGCCTCAAAATCTCCATTGTTGATGGCCTCTATCAGCTGCTCTGTTATCTTAATGATCTCTTGCTTACGCACTGTGAACAAGAAGAAAGAGCAATTTAATTGTGCTGAAGAGTTCAGTCGAAATATGAGGCTAGTGGGTGCAAGCAATTTGTAGAGCACCCTTAGTCTAGATCTCATAGGATGCTGCTCCCTGCATTCTGCAGATATGCAGTAAAGACAGTCATCCACATGAGAGTAGGGGGGCAGTGGTATGAAAGGGAAATGGTGATCCCATAATGCAGGGAGAAAGGAAACAAAGAAATCATATTCAACTTTTTTCTTCTAGAAAGGTCTAAGGCACCAGAGGTGTCTCCTGAATGACAGCCTGAGCTGCTTCTGGGGAGTCTGACCAGTGAATGCCAGTGACCCTGCCCATGTGAAGTACTTGTCTGGCAGCTTAAGATGTGGAAAACCTTCACGGCAGCAGCCATATACAAATGGCCACCACACAGATCAAGGCAACTGGAAAGAGTCTCCCAGCAACTTGCCTATCACCATCACCAATACCTCAGCTATTGTGAATGCTGCAAACAAGCAACTGGGACATGTAGGGATGGCTTCTGCAAGCTAGAAAGACAACAGCAGCAGGATGGATGGGTTGAATGAGCAGGTCCTAGCTGTGTCTGAGTGTGCACTCTGTTCCTCAGTTAGCTTTTGCCAATCCCTATGGCACAATTCTTTACAGCACTGTGACAGCATTGCCATTAACCCAGCCCAACACACTGGACTTCAAGATGAATGAAGACAAGGGCTGTGTCTACTGTTATTTGGCCCCCATCTGGCCAGCACCTCTGCGCTCTCTTCCAGATTGCCCAGGCCTCATCCCCTCTGCAGTGTTCCATCATCCACGCTGGCCTCAAGAATTCTTAACATTTACAAGGTTTGAATCAGGTCTGTTAAACAATACAATTCTAGTTCTATGACTATATGTGCACCATATCTATGCCTGAGCCTATATGCACAACCTCACATCTCTTCAGCCTTCCCCACACCTGTAGATAGACTCTTCTGCACATTACACAGCCATTTAGGAGGTTCTCTAGCATTCTCTTCAATGTTATCAGATAATACACAATTCCATCCATGTGCCCTTCACCATCTAAAATGTAGGTGTCTGAAATGGAACCAGTCCCCTGACTGTTTCCCCTTTAGGCCGTTAAAGAAATTGGGACTTCTGGAAATCTCATGTGGGCATCTTAGACGTCTGTCATTAGGGGGATGGTGTATAAATCCAACCTACCATCTTTAGATATTCAAGTCAGGGAAGCTGAATTCCACTCTAAATGCCAGAAGATGCTACTCTGAACTGCTGTCCCCCTTGCCCATGAGCTTTCATCCACATGTGCACCTCATCCCACCATTGGTAAGTGCAGCTGAGGAGCAACAAGATAATAATCTCACTGGCAATGAAAGATGTCTGTACCCACTCTAGAAATCAGTTAAGAGAATTTTACTACTGAGCCAACCTCAGAAACCCCTCAGAGAGGGGACATCTGGCTCATAAAAATAAGAGGGCTGGTTTTGCTATGCAGGCTGTATGTATGTCTACATGTGAAAATAAGTACACAGGGAATGGGTCAAAATTACACAGTGGGCTATGTCTGTTGTGAAAAATGTCCTTACAAACAAGTTGTCTGGGATTATTTTCACATAAAGAAGGGCTACGTGTTGGACCGTGTTAAACCATGCACCACCAATGTCCAGAAGATGGAGTCCATGGAAAAGGCTCCATTTGGGGTGGGTGAGGGAGTTTACAGACCACAGTCACAGTGTGCTGGCTCATCTCAAGGAAATCTGCACACCCTTCCAAAGTGCCTTGATGTAGTGCCATTAGGTCTGTCCTTCAACACTAGTCCATGCCATCAGAAGTGTGCTCGTCTCCTGGCTTTCACTACATATCCCGAGCTAGAACCGGCACACGGGAGGTGACCCCTCTGTCCGAAGGACAGAGAGCCTCGGGATGTCAGGGGGACGGCATTCGCGCCTGCCGCTCCCGATGAATCCGCGGGGCCTCCAAATTGGTACAGAAGAGGCACAAGAGGGAGGCGATATGCACCCGCATGGACATCGAGCATGGCCCGCGGCTGCTTCACCCTGCTTTGAGCNAAGGAGGGAGCTTTACATCTAGGGTAACTAGCATGAGTTGCACTACTCCACTACTGCTACCCAGCTGCTAACTTACACGGTGCTCGGTTAAGTACAAAGGGAACTACTGGAGTTAGCAAAGGCTCCGACCGAGCACGCTCTAACTCCAATGTCTGCCCTGGGCTGTCCCAGGCCTGGAGCTTCTCTTCACAAGATTGTGTAGCTGCAAAACAAATGTAAGCGTTAAAATGCTAAACAAACAAAAAGTAAAATAAAAACCAACAAAGAAGTACAGACACACACAGCCCCAGCCCCGGTCGGCACACAGACACATCCACATCCCAATAACTTCTACTTGCTCTCCTGCCTCTGTCACATCACTTGGGCCAGACACTGCTTGGCAGGGGCCACCTGGGCTCTGGTGCAAAAAGCACAGCAGGAATTACACTCATGCTGGAGGAAGTTTGAGAGCAACCTAAACCAGTGGTCAGAGTAGTGACAGCAGCACAAGAGCAAGTACAAGATGGGATTAAAGAAAGTAGGGACATCCAAATCACTGCAAATCTCAACATGGAGGGAAGCAAAGTGGGAGAACACTGACCCACTTGGCANCACGCCGCCAGCCGGGGAGCGCTGCGGGCACGTTCGGCGGGCACCGTTCAAGGCCGGGGCGGAGTTTGGGCCGGGCTCTGTTCCCCCCGGGACGGGGCGGGGCGGCGGCCGCGGGCAGGACGGGCTGAGGGNCAACAAAGAAGTACAGACACACACAGCCCCAGCCCCGGTCGGCACACAGACACATCCACATCCCAATAACTTCTACTTGCTCTCCTGCCTCTGTCACATCACTTGGGCCAGACACTGCTTGGCAGGGGCCACCTGGGCTCTGGTGCAAAAAGCACAGCAGGAATTACACTCATGCTGGAGGAAGTTTGAGAGCAACCTAAACCAGTGGTCAGAGTAGTGACAGCAGCACAAGAGCAAGTACAAGATGGGATTAAAGAAAGTAGGGACATCCAAATCACTGCAAATCTCAACATGGAGGGAAGCAAAGTGGGAGAACACTGACCCACTTGGCAGAGAAGTGATTCGGCACTCCTTAGTGTACCAAGCATGGCCTTGCTATGAGCAACAGGAAGGAATTAACAAGAGAGCAGTGATGGACAGCTCACAGCAAAAAGGACTTCAGAAGAGATCATTTCCCTTCCATTCTGGCTAGGCAAAACACCTTTCCCATTGCACCTTACAAATCAGCAGTCTGACATCCTTAGAACTACTTAAAAAATAAGTAAGAGATGCTCCAACTGCTGTATCATATGAGATACTGGTGCTGTATGTAGGAAACCAGGAAAATATGACAGGAAGAGACAGAAGAGGGCATGCCTGTTCCTTCCTTCCTAGACTGACCTGAACAGAATCAAATACTCCAGATGTTCCCAGCTCACACTAAGGATCCTTCTACTATAGCTTTAGTCAGGCAGCTAGTACAGTATGTCTGTGTAGAGGAAAGACTGTGAGTCCCACCTAGATTTTCTCCAACCTACTAGCTTTTTTCACATGCATTTTCAGAGTTTTTCAACCACAGGCTCCTCTACAAAGGTAGCCAATTAATGAGATATCAGGCAGAACTTACCGTAACTCACAGAGTAACCATGGTACCAGCTAACTGAGCTAGCAACAGACACACAGGTTAAAGCTCACGACAGACAAATGCTCTTCAGAGCCAATATTATCCCAGGATTTTCACTCAAAGCACTTGAGTCCACTTTTGAATGGATTCAAAAATGCTATGGGGTCTTTCAGGAGCCACACCTTTCCTTTCAAAGCACCTTAAAGTAGTCTGAAAAAACTGAGTTTTGTTCCTTTGGTACTTCTGAGCATCCTCCATGTCTGGGGTCCTTAGAAGTTCTGACAAGTGAGACTGATTTCGGTCTTGTGCATCCCCTCCATAAGCAGACCTGCACCACTGACCCCATTCACCACAAGGAGAACTAAGAGATGCAGTGACTTGCCCAAGGAAATCCCAAAAGACAGTGTCTCTGCAGAGAGCTCCATGTCTCACCCAGATGAAAGCAAGGGAAGGAAATTAGCTAGGATGAGGTTCTGGGGGGTTTTTTCATAAAGGGAAGGAAATGTTTGGCAAATTTCAGTGTGCAAAGGAGGGTATTTTGCAGGAAGGGAGATGATTTCTTTTTATTCCGGAGTACTGGAAATGAAAAAATCAACATTCTGGAAGGAAGTTGAGCAAAAGGAAAAAGGTAAGGAGAAATGGGAAGGGTGGAGGAAGGGGTGGGAAAAAGATGCTGTGAAGCACTGCACCCCTGGACTTACTGGCTGAGAAACAGAGAGAAAGCTGGGACTGCATGGACTCAGTCTGTGTTTTGCTCTCACTGTGCCTCCGTCCTTCAAGCACTGAGCTGCCGTCCCCGGTGGAGAGAGGGGGAGCTAGCATGGCAGGGAATTAAAACACAAACACAAACAAAACACGCAAGTTCAGTAAATAAAAAAAGAGAAAGGAAATAGGAGAACATTAAAGAAACCACAATGCTGGGCACAAAACATGCAGGAGTATCCTCCAGGGCAAAGCCAAGTAGACAGCTCTACAACATGAACCTGCTGTGCAATTTAGAATGACACAAGGGCAGGTGGGCGGGGGAAGAATGACGACACACACTGCCTTTAGTCCCACCACAGTGGAAACAACACATCCCTGAGGCAACTGTTGCTGATGGATCAAGACAATGTCTCCTACAGCACAGCAGAACTGATCTGTGTAGCCTGGTGTCTATTTAAAATAAGAAGCTGGCAGAGGAACTGCACAAGCACTTCCCTTTTCTGAAAGTCATGGCTATGCAGAACACTGAGAACTCCAACACTCCCAAAACTTTTGGTCTACTTAGTTTTGCTCAAGTGCTTGCTTATTTTAAAATGTGGAAGGGCAGGAACGGAAAAGGAACACTGGTGAACACTGCTACACTTTAAACTGAAGGACTAAAATTACCAGAGCTGGCCACAGCACAAACCACTACTGGGCAAACTTTCCCTCCCAATCACCATTCAAATGCTCCCTTCTATTAAAATCATAACAAAATTTTCTAACCTCTGCCAAAACCCCCAAACCACAGTTTTGATCTGTAGCAATGTGGCCCTATAGAGCTCTATACACTGACCAGCTGCCTTCCTTCCTCCCCATGTTCTGTTCCAGTCCTAGCCTTCTTTTCCTCGCAGTATTTGTATCCCTGACTTACAACACCCATCGGCTCAGCTGGCTCAACCATGGGACCTCTCCAGAATAAAAAGTGCCACAGGAGACAAGGTTCTGGACAAATACCTGTTCTGGATGGCTATCCAGCAGAGATTAGATAAATCGAATTCATTACTGCACTATGAAACCCATCCAGTTCCCATCCCTCAAAGCTAGGTTCTTAAACCACAGATTATTCTTTGGCAAAAAGGTGGCAGCTAGAATACTGTCTTGTAATGAGGCCAGGTCTTATCTGAAACAATCTGTATCGCAGAGCTCTTTCACCCATTGGCATGTGTTTCTCCTCCCTGTGATTCCTCAGAAGAGGAGCCAGCAGCTTGTGACAAGCCACGGGAAAAGCATCAGGAACTAGCCCAGCTGACAAAGGTGACATTGCTGCTGCATCACAGGGTCAGCACTGATTTTTCCCTGGATATGTAACTCAGATGAACTACAGGGAAAATGAGGATACCTCTGCCTCAAAATGCAAGCTATTAACACATTTGCCTCAGAATGCAAACTACATTCACCCATCCCAAACTTGCTTATTCAGGAAAACATCTGCTCGTCCTTCGTTAGGGAGGCCAGGCAAAAGACAGCTGCTCAAACAACACAAGCAGATACAGAACTTGGAGCTCCTTCATTTAAAGAGTTTTACACAGAATATTTAATAAGCACAGAATATTTATGATATGGTCACTGAAAGGCATGAAATCTCTTCTCAGCCTCTCCCTCTGCTGATATCTCAGTCAAGGACAACAGGCTGAGAATGATCTTCATCTTAGAAACAGAAATAGACCCAAAGAGAAAAAAATAACAAGGGAATTCTGTGCATGTCACAAAAGAGATTCCCAGAAGGCTGTGAAAAGGGAGACTGAGCAGTAACAGAGAGGTTTCAACTCCCTGTAATCTACAGGGAAGCACAAAAACACAAGCAGAGTCCAAACCTCAAGGGACTGGTAGGGATTTTTCACACCTAGAAATGGACTGGAGATGAACAGATTATGATATATGCAAGAAAAGAATTCCAGCTCTGAGACAAAAACAAATTAGCTCAGGGCAAACAGTGTTTATATACCACAGAGGCCAAGTCAGCCGGTTCCCCAGTGCACAGTCCCACTGTGACAGGAATGACAGCGTCATGGCGAATTTATGAACTGAGTTAGACACAAAAACCTGGGAAGCTAGTTCAAGGCAATGATTGAATCTCTAAAATCCCTTGCCTACACTTAACTGTATTAGAAATTACAGGCGAAATACCTACCTTTCAGATCCTCATCTTCAGTCGTGGTGTTACAGCTCTCTGTGGAACCCTGCACGGCAGAAAAGAGCATTACCAGGCATCAGTAGTCGCAAGCATGAGCAAATAGTTTGATTTTTTTGTGAAGAAAGATGGGGAAAAGCACAAAACAGTTGGCAGGGACGGCAGGGAGAGGATGATACAAGGCTTTGGATGAAAGCAGGCCAAATACAAAGCAAAACGGCATCATGGCTCAGCTTTTGCATGTTCAAGCCGTTAACCCAGAACTTTTACAAGGATGGAAGTTACCAAACTCTGTCAAATGAAATCCAATGAGAGTTGCTTCTGTTTGGAAGAGTAGCCACAAGAAGCTAAAGAAGGGCTCCTAGGCTTTCTCAGAGGAAGTGTCCATTTGCAGAAGAAAAAAAAAGTGCCTAAGTACCTGTATCTTCTCTTCCATCCCACATACGAAAAAGAGGGGTGGTTATACACCACAATAGGAAAGAGATGTTAATATCTGAACAGTTGTCTTTAGTCAGCCTCTTCCAGATATCCACAGCCATATAACACAACCCTCCTAGTCTATTGCCAGCAGTACTCAGGAGCATGCTACAAACCAGACATTGGAAAGGTAGAAACTGAATTAAGACACATGAAGACAAGAACAAGAGAGAAGCAGAGGTTTCTCTGGCAACACTCCCATCCCTTACCTTTATGCCATCTGTAGCATTATGGACAACAGTTGTTTGAGGCTCCTAGGAAAGGATGGAAGAATCATTAAACTCCAATTCCAAAGCATTCTCTCATTTACTTTCACTCCCCAGCAAGTGAAGAAAAGGTGGCTGACATTAAAAACTAAAATCAAACACAAACTCCAAACAGCACACGTGTCTGCGTGCGTGCGCACACACTTCCTGCATAGGTTTCATTAAGAGAGAGGCTGCACTAAAAGCCACAGTCACAAGGAGACAAAGCCCCCAGCTTCCCTGCAATTGCCCCTAATTCCCCATTCCCTTCCAGTGAGTCAGGCTGGCACAGACATCAGAGGGCAATCAAGCAGCCAGTCTGCACCCTCTGCAGCTGTTCATGAAGTAATGACCCCTCAGCAGTGTCCTCATTGGAAAATACTTCAGAAGAGGGAGAGGGGGAAGAAAGGATAATATTGGCCTGGGGCCTTTGTCTCCCAGTTTTTTGGAAAGGTTGCTGGGTATTTTACCCTAAAAAAGGGACATTCATAATTTCCATAATAAGAAAAGCATGAGCCAGACCACCTCAATGCCTCTCAGAGAGGAGTTGTTAAGGAACTGTGAAAAGAAGCACATTTTTCTAAAAGTCTCTGAAATGAGCTCCAATTTCAATAATGACCATATTTAATAATTTAGAAAGACTCCCTCAATACCAAAAACTTCACGAACAAAGCCAGTGAAAGGAAAGCGGAAAATTATGAAGTGTCCCAGGAATCCTTCATCCTACAACAAAAAAACCCAACACCATATCCCACCCTCCCACCCTGCAAAAATGCCAAATCCAACTCTCCAGAGACAGACAACAAAAAGCAGCTACCAGACCTATGGATGCTAACTAGCACCTGCACTCATCCCTTCATTACCAGGACAAGACTTCAGGATCCTGCACCATCTCCTCCCACTGCTGTCATTCTTGCTGGGTGGCTCAGCGGAGGCATCAGAGGCAGTGCCGTACACTCACCCATCTGCCTCTGCCACCTGCTGCATTGCTGCCTGATCTTCCACGGGTGCTGAGGCAGGCCACACACCCCAGCTGTGCCATTCAGTGTACCTAGCACTGGGCACTGTAGAGCCTGCACGCAGCCCACAGAAAATGCCAGCCCAGCAAGTCAGTGAGCTGCAGGAGATCAGCCACTCAACTGAGCAGGCCAAATAGGCCAGCAAAGGATTCTTCTAAAAACCCTTTGTGTGCCCTTTCTTCTCTGGTGTCCTGAAGTCCATCCTACATTTCCTGAGTGTTGGAGAGTGGATGGAGCTTGACATTCTCTTCTTCGAAACCATCCTCCCCAAAGCCAGCAGGAACAGTTGAACGGGACACACAGAACTATACAGGGGTGGCACACGGGGAAGTCCAGGCAAGCTGCAATCCCCACATCCAACCACAGCTCTGCTCAGCACCCCCATCCCAAAGCCTGTGAGGCTGTGATCAGGCCCCACAGCAGCACAGGGACAAAGACAGAACGAAGCCAAAACATAAGCTGAAACAGAGCGGCACAAGCAGCACTCAGGAAGGGGTTTGGGGGGAGAAGGGGAGAGGACAGAATCAAAATTAAACCAAACAGGAAAAAATAGTGGTTGGGGAAGATACCATGGACGTCTGCACTGGGGGTGTTTCTTTTGCAGTGCTTACTATACTGGTTTTGTTGTTGCTCTGTGGCTGAGACAGAAAAACATGGTTTTAGTTCCCCTGCTGGACAGCAGAGGCAGCAAGAAAATGACAGTATTGCTTCCAACCCCAACCATCTCCTCAGACCCGACCCTCCCCACAGGCTCAATCACCAAGAAGAGGGAGGAAGGAGGAGTGCTGCCCGGGTTGCTGGACATCATCCTTCCCCCAGAGGCAATAGAAGTTGTAAGGGATGTACCAAAATCCAAATGTGAATGGACTGCTAGAGCTATAAGGAAGGAAAACAGAAGGGAAAAAGGCAGCAGCCCAAAGGGGTGGAGAGAATCCTGCAATGAGCACTAACAAAAATATCTGGTGAAGGAACATGAGAGATGGCAGCTATCCTGAGAGAAAGAAACTACAGAAGTGAGAGACACACAATAGTCATAGTCTCAAACAGGGCACAAATGGGAGTCAAGTCTGTGGTGTCCCAAAGCATACAGAAACAGTTCTAGGTATGTGATAATGCTGAGGGTTCCAGGGAATCTATTGATTCAAGTAAAAGTGTGGTCAGCCCTAGAAAAGGTAGAGAAAAGGTGATGTATGATGTGTTGTATCCCTGCTGTGACCTGAACAAAGAGATTTCAGGACCAAAATATGGAAAAGAATGGGACTGGGACATAAGGAAAAGGCCATATAGTTCCACAAGTTGGAAGTTCTCTGGGTGGTGCCCAGCAGCTTTTCATCTTTCCCCTCTTCAATCTCTCTTGTAGCTGTGGTAGAAGAATAAAATCTCAGTTTTCTGCATTCATACAGCACAACAGTGAGGCCATCACTAGCTTGCTGAAAAGAATCATCCCATTGAGTCATGTATGTCAGGAACGAGCCAAGTCTATGTTTGTAGGAAGCCAAACCTGTGTCCATAAGTATAGAGTTCCTAGCCCACAAATCCAGTCCACACGTGACCCCCACACCCTATGTCTCTTTTGAGCAACAAGGTCAAAATTGGCACTGCAGGAACCTCATTCAAACTCCTTAGTTTACAGATCAGGGCACCCAATGGGCACTCACAGTAGTGTGCCCTCATTGCAATGGTTCTCTATCCCACTGTGCTCAGGGAGTGCAAACTCATACTGCAAAATAACAGGCCCTCATCACCACACCACAAACACCACAAAGAATGCAGAAGTCAAATGCTGAGCTGGAAAACATCTGCCAAAGGTATAATTATGTCAACCAGTGACAGATCTCATAAGACTGAGGCTTGACAAACACCTACTAATAATTCAGTTTTTCTTCACAAGCAACATGTCTTGGCTTAACTATCCCTTTTGGAGAGGGAGAGAGGAGAAACAAAAGAGGAAGATAGGGCAGGAGGAGAGGGGAGGAAGCAGAAGAGAGAGAGGCAGGAATGAACACTTTAGAAGTCCATGGGAAAGAAAAGAATATATACACTCCAACTCCAAGCTAAGAAAGGAGAAATAATACAGAAATTACTGTTTGCTGCCTCTTTCTATACATCCCTGCATGTCCTAAGACTGGCCTTCCAAGAGTTTTGTTTTATGCATGTATTTCCAGCCTGATGGCAGAAGAGATGACAGGTCACCGTAAATGTCAAAGAGGAGCAGATCAACCTGAAAAAATTAACCCCAAGCTATTTCGTGGCATAAACACAATCAAACTTCTGACAATGGTCCACCTCTCCACACAGCACTGAGGCTCCTGTACTTCTCCAGAAACAGTGATCCTAATGCAGAGATCTATCTTCCAAACCTCTTCCAGTGAGAGGAATGTAACCCATTTTTCTCAGTCCATTGGGATAAGAAGATAAAATTAGCATGAAAGAAGCTATACAAAAATAACTCCAATGTTTCGGAAGGCTTTATAACTAAGGCCAAATGAGAAAAAAAAACCTCAAACAAAACCTAACCAAACATCCAGGAAACCACTGTTCTAAAAAAAAGTTGACAACAGCCTGTTAGGTGTGTTATGTTGCCACATAAAGCGCAAACCCCCACACATCCAAAGCACACAGCTTACCCTCCAGGCTGCACTGAGCACCCATCAGTTCACCCATCATATTCTTCCCCAGCCAGTGTGCTGAAGACCAAGCATCATGTTTGCTACTCCAGAACTGGATAGCATTTTACTACAGGATAGAGTCCCAATAAAATTAGAGGCAGCTTAGCCTATGCATTTTTCACAGCTCTTTCTCAGGTGAAGGCAGGTATCTGACATATTGAGCTTCCTGCACACACTAATGTCCTGTGGCCATCTAACCAACTGCTCTTCCCTGGAAAAAGCCAGCCTTCCTTTCCCAGAGGCGCAGGCAGCACAGACAACTCTTACCCCTCCTTACCCCCTGCTGCCAGCCAACACCAGTCACTGGCCAGGGTGCAATCCTTGGTAATTCTGTACAACTCAAGTTAAAAGAGGCCAATTCACCTAAAAAGGTGCTAGGCCCTTCTTAAGATCTGTAACACGATTAGTTTTGGCACAGCAGTTGGCAACATTTCCTGAGCTTGACAAGAGACAGACAGGCACAAACAACACAGAGAGTGCAAGAGAAAGAAAACAGACCAGTGCTCATATCGTAGGGACACACACATGTAGCCAACTAAAAGAAAGTAACGACCAATACATGGGCTGTCTCTGGTTGTTCAGCCACTTTCACTGCTTCCATGTTTTCAGGTGCTGATGCTTACATGGTTTACATATCCCAGCTGCTTTAAAACAACATACAAAGGGAATTTAAGTATTGCTGGCAGTGGGCAAAAAAGGGCAAGAAAGGCACAGTGAACTTCTGCCCCGCATAAAGGCAGGGCTGGTGAAAAGTTAGTCACTCGCATCAGATTTTCAAAGCAGTACTTTGGGATTACTTTTTCTGTGTGGTTTTTTTACATAGTTTTAAGATGTCATTGAAGGAGGAAGAGGAGAAATACCTTCCAGGTAGTAATGCAAAAACAATTATTCTGCTTTCTCGGTACTGTAACATTCTCACTTCTGGGAAACAGAGGAGAAATATTTTCTGTTATTTTTCTGTGCAAAGGAGACAATACAATAACTGATTTTTGTACTTTAGTTACTGTTCATATTGTCAAAGTGTGTCATTGGGCTATGTATGACTCCTGACAATATGACACTGGCCAATTTCCTCTTTGGACCCTTGAGAGTGGATTTGACTACTTTTTTGACAAATTCTATAGATGTCAAACACCTTGGTGGATGAAAAAGGAAATGAACAGGACAGGGGACACAGTTACTGGGTATTTGGTCATGCTGGGATACATAAACGAGATCAGGACAAAAGGAAGTTTTGGATTAAAAAGGCTCTGACAAACCTTTTCAGTAAGTATGCTAAAAAAAGAAGTGACCGGCAACTCTGAGCTGCCCAGTGGTGCTGTGCCCACACATTTCATCTGAACAGTGGAGCCCCATCAGTCTCTGCCACATTTGGAGTGACTCCCAGTTTGTTCTACACTGCAAGGCTCCTATCAAGGATGACAGCACCAACACCAGGCAAAGCACCTGTTCCTCTTTTTTGGCACCTCTGCAACAGAATGACAAAGCCTTATGTCCAGGCAAGGCACACACCTGCTCTGCTGAGCCCAGAAGAACCACTGTCTTTTTCTGTTACACACTCAGAGCAGGCAAAGTCAAACTCTGTTGTCAGCAGTTGGATTTTCTGCACAAAATGGGAGTTGTATGTGGCCAGAGGATCACAGAGCCCTTTTCGTGAGGACATGGACCCTTCAGTGCACACTGATCCCCCCTGCCACCCCCCTGCATGGACATGCTATGTAGGGTGATGAGCACAAGCCAAGCGTGCATGGCATGGAAAATGGCGGAGGCACGAATCGCAGGCAGCTTACGGGAGGTGCTCACCATCAAATGCACACTGGAGCTCGACTTCCTTTTCTGGACACATCATTGAGAGAGGGAAAGAGAAGGGAAGAGAGGAGATGAGAAGAAAAGCACAGAAACTATTCACACATTAGTGTGCCAGCAAGGGCCCCCCTGCCAATAATGCTGCCCTGAGGCAGGTATAAGCAACAGCAGAAACGCACAGACACGCAAAAAGGAGCAGAGACAGAAGTCACCATTAAAGCACACGACTACACACCAGGGGAAAGGGCAGGGCTGAAGACCCCCATCCCCTCAAACACTGAGGTCAGAACATAGGTGCCCCATACAACAAGGGGAGAAGAAGTGAGAGCAATATATATGCACAAGATGTGGGATACAAAGAGTGTCTCTCTGTGCTCTCCCACCTCAGAAAATGGGGCAGCTTCCCCAGCCAAACTGAAGAGGTAGGCAGAAACCCCCTGTGTGTTCATATTTGGAGGATGCAGAGGTGTGTTTGCAACTCAAATTAGAGGGAAGGGAGGAGGGCACAACAGAGAGGCACACACGGGCTAAAGAAAGAAGAGGGAACTTCTGTGCATAGCATGGGAAGGAGAAAGGCTCACTCACATACAATTTGGGGCTGATTGGAGAGGTAAGGTGCACTAATGCTCGTACAAGAAATTTCGACAGAAGCACTCAACAGCCAGAACACTTTGCACTCTCAGATATTGGGAGAAGAACAAATAGGTTCAAACACTATTCAACCTTCTTGGACTCTACTCTTGTTCAATGGCATCTTCAGTCACCTTCAAAGACACCTTCACACCAAACATCAGTCTCCAGTAAACAAGGCTCAGCATGCACTTCCCTCCTCTTTCACTGAACTCTTGGTGTCATCCAGTCCAAGCTGAGCCTGGCAGCTCTTTCAGCATTACAATGCTACTCCTTCTCCCTGCTTCTCCACGTACATTTTCCATCTGCCCTTCTCCTTTGGTACTACCCAGGCTATTTCTCTGCTGCTTACTAGTCTAGCCCACAGAGCACTGTAGGACAGCACGCCCCAATCAAAACCCACGATGGCGTGGGCTCAGTTCTGTAGCTCTGGACTCCTGCACACTACCACAGCCCCCCCTGGAGCAGCCTGTGAACACAGTACAGGCCATGGAGTTGTTCCTCCCCACTTCATACACTTACTGAGCCTTCACAGCTCTTCCCTTGAATATTGCCTTCATCCCTGCTATCCTCACATCAGAGCTCAAGTACACACAGCGACTGGCATGTCTTTGAAGCAGAAGTGCCCATGGTCACCTCATACCCAGAACCACACTCCTAATCACACCATACAGTCCACAGTCACACAGCCACTGCATAAACAGACTAACAAAGCTTCTGCCTCATCTGATCTTTAATTCCAGTACAGACAGACTCTGATCTGTTCAGCATTTGGCTCACGAATCTTCCACTTCATGGAGGCACAACATAGGGCTTGCCATTACATAGTTTACAAATTTGTGATTCCTCTCATATTCTTTCAGGGTAATTTAGCTTCTCCACAGGCTTTTCCTCAAGCTAGAGCTAAAATAGCATGTACTACCAGTGCATGAATACAATGCTTAGATGGCCAACAACCCAGAGGAATCCTTGTACCCCATCACAACAGGGAATTTTTAACTGAGAAAAATGGAAATTCACACCAATGAAAAACTTCGTTTTTTACTTTTAATGTATCCTCTAAGTTGCAGCAGACAAAAAGAACTATATGGATACTGAGGTAAACCTGTCTCTAAAAAAGTCTCATTTGAAATTCATACAGATTTCCAGTAAGTTACAAAAGTAAAAAAAGGGGCAGAAAATGTTAAGATACACGCAAAAGGTTCAATATGAAAAGAATCAGCCAAGCCATGCAGAAAACAAACACCCTCCTATACAGAGGCACAAGTAACACTGACACAAGAGGAAACAGAACCCTCTGCAGATCAGAATTTAATTAGAGAACAAGCTAAATTTAAAACAGTGTTAGTCTATTACAGGGCATGATGTAGTGTAGAAGTCCCAGAAAGCATATTATTACTGGCTACTATAATAACATGAGGAGGAAAAGCCAGGTTGGCAGTAAGAAAAGGGCAGGGAGTGAGGTCTGTGTTATGACCAGAGCATGAAAGTACTACTAAAACACAAGACAGGTTAGAGAATGCCAACATGAGGCACTGGCAATAAGTGCTAAAGCATCAAAACTTATTAAGTCCAATCATATACAAGGAAGTTACTAAAACCAGATCAATCTCCCAATACATCTTAACAGCTGCATCAGAACCATCCATGTTACCTTCCCAAGGTGACTAGCTGAGTGAGCAAAGCTTTTTGTTCTTCTTGTAATGTGACTGCAACTTAGCAAAGTAAATGAGAGAACAGAAGTTTAGTTACAGAGTTCTCTTTCCCTTCCATAACACAGATACATCTCTTAAGAATTACTAGGCAGTGAGAGATGTCCCAGGGAACGAATAAAATTGTTAAAGGCAGACAGCCTATGGTAAAGTACCTCACTGACCCCTTTAAGGCTTTCCCTACACCTAAGTGACAAAACATTCTCCCAAAGCAGTACAGACAACAAACCTAGGGATGAATGCTTGTTACAGTTCTATTTTTATTATTTGTGTGAATTTTAGGTGTTCATCTTGAAAGAGGAGCAGATCCTCTACAGTGAAACTTAAGGAAGAGTCTTGCTTTAGGTAACAATAAACAGAAGTCAGCAGGTGACAGAAGACAACCTGAAGAATCACTGTCTCTTCAGCACAGCAGCAATACTAGAAATGGTGAGTGTAAATCATTCCACAACACATACTAAAACATACTATAAGAAGTAGAGTGATTCCAAGCAAAGTCCCATTCACAGCTCTGGGAACTTAACATGGCTGTTTTCTTTATGACAGCTTTTTGTGTTTCTATCTTCTACGTGCAGTTCTCCCCCGGTTTGATACTGACAGTATTTATGTTAAAATATCATGCTTGCAGCAACTCATATTCCTATGGAGAGTGCAGTCATTTCAGAACTTAAGGTAGGAAAAAAATGTTGAACTAAAAGCAGATCATCATAGTGAGAGTCATTTTGAACCAGCAAATTTGAGGTCCTATTTCTACTTCTGCCTTAGCCCTTTTGTGTGATGCTGAGCAAATAATTTAACCTTTGTCAAGCCATCTTCTCTCTACCCCTTTTGTCAGCTTGTCTATTTAAATTGTAAGCTAAGAGGCAGGGATTTTCTGCTTAGCCACCACTAGCTAAGCACACTGGACCCTTGATCTTGGTGTTTCTAGGCATTACAACAATGCAGTGAAAAAACTGAATGCATCAAAGGTGGGTATAATGTGCTACTGGATGTCAGCACTTAAACAGATCTGAAGCACTCCCCAGGTGTCTTGCATAAAACAGTTCAGCACAAAACTCTGCTGTTCAGATGAACTTGGGTTCTCCCTGTTTAGCTTCACCATAAACAATCTTTAAACAGTATGGTTTTAAGATTATAACAAGACCAGATACAGAGATAGGAGCATTAACTCCTGCTGGTCACTGTGTGGATGTTACTTGACCCTTGCAGACTTTATAGGTTGCTTCACCTTGCTACTGTGCCTTCTCTGTTTAAGGCATGCTTCCACCAACTGCTTTCCCGGCAGCCATGCCAGTCTACGGAGCATCCTTCCTTCCTCATATACTCTTTACTGGGCAAAGGGCAGGGAAAGCTGGTATCCATCAGGCATAAAATGTACACTTACTGCAATATTCCTTACAAACAGCAGAACAAATGGTATTTGGTGCCTCTTTGCAGTTATGTAATATAAAGGGCAGATTTTAAAACATTAACCTTGTTAAACCAAAAAATGGATTTTTACTCTTCCAGTTGAATTCTCCTTCCAGCTGTGCTATTTAGCTTTTGCTGGGAAAGAAAACCGAGTGCACGTGGCAGAAAGACAAGGTAGAAAATCAACAGACTTTGCAGAGCATTGCAAGTGAATGCTGTTAAAATCTCCTGCATCCCACAGCATACTCCACAATTTACTACCTACACAGAGTGTTACAATGGGCCTGAGGAACATTATTGATAAAATTTTATAACTCCGAGTCACAAACCCAAGTGGTCAGAAGTAAACAAGAAAGAAAAAAAGAAACTGACAGAGAGCTTAGAGAAGGACCAATTTAAAAATAATTACAATTACATGCTTAACTAAAAATAACACTTTGTGCATTAACAAATTCTGATTATAGAAATGGGTCTGACAGGTCCTGCTAGAACTGGAAACACACACAGCCTCTCACACCAGCAGGAAGTGAAATACCCCTTTGGAAAAAAGGGCACACGATTCTTTGAAGTGCTACCCAGAGAAAAAAAAAAAAAAAATCAGCAGCAGGACTGTAACACTAACTACAGGGAGCCCAGACCCTGACAAGCTTAGAGGAAGGACACTCAGCATAAAGTGTCCTTAATCTTCATCCAGGTGTTTGCCCCAGCCCACTCCTAAACCCCTCTCTCACCTTGCAGCAGATGGCAAATCCAGATTACAGGCAGAAGGAGGAAGAAGAAAGGAAATAAATTTGATGTGAAACTTTCTAAAGTAAATTTTAAAATGGTAGCTGCACAATGTTGCTCATAAATTTAGAATCTTAAAAAAATACCTGGGACCTACAGTGATGGCCACAAGACGTGGTATGTTACATGGCTCTGCAACTCCTCACTCAGTATCTTCTAGCCTCACTTTCTGGATTTGAAAGCAGGAAAGCATATTCCTTGAGGATAAAACTTGGGCCTTCCTGCTGCTACTCCAACAGCTTGGATCCAAATTCTGCTTGAAGAAAGTGAGTGTAGCACTGTTTGGTGAGCAGGCAGAATTTAAGATTCAAGGCAGTTTAAATCATTCATTATTTAAGATAATGGAAAAGTTCTCAAGTGCCAAGCTGATGAAATATCTACCAATTAGCAGAATTAGTACTTGAAATAGAAGCAACAGTGCAAAATGAAAACCAGAAATGGTTCAAATAGATTTTTGGAAAGGAATTTGCTAGAGGAGAGGGTCATGTCTATGGAAATTTATCAAAAGAACCCCAGTGTGGACACACTAATATTGGAATTTAAAAAAAAATTTCTTTCTTTCTTTTCTTTCTCCCACTCCCTTCCAAAATTGTCTGATCCAAGTTAAATGGATGCATGCTCATTGCTTTAGTGCTACACTTTCTTCAGCGAAGGATTTGAGCCTATTGCTAGAGAAACAAAAATTGTGCCTTTTTTTAATCTATCAGCTCAACACATCTCACACTAGATGCTCATATCACCACGTACAACTACTAAATCATTCCTCTCTCATTTATGCTAAGTCAGCAAGTATATGCTATACCTTGCATCAGAAATTCACCAGCACACATTTTCATGGAGTTATTGGGAATAAAGCATGAGAAAGATGTATACATCTCAAAATTACATAGTATTGTGTAATATTATGTAATAGAAATTCCTACTGTACTTGTCAAACAATGTGCAATTCTAGCACAGACAGCTCTGAATGCCAGCCAAAAAATAGGGAAAGTTACCTTGAACAGAAAGTAAAATAATACAAACGGGTGGTGCTTTTTTCTCAAGGTCTTTAAAGCCACTAAGTTTTACAGTAGTGTAATAATCCATTTGTGGAAAAAATACTCTTTCCATTCTTATCTACTTTGTGGATATCTGCAACAACAGCCTCACAGTGCATAGTCACCCCGGATCAGATAACACTACTGAAGAAACTGAAACATATTTTCTTTCAAATCTCCATAAAGAGTTGATTTCCAAGAAGGTTGTAAGAGACAAACAAACAGGAAACTCAATCATCAAACAAACCAGCTGCTTATCTGGAGGAAACATGAGGAACAGCCTAATCAGATGGCATGTGGTCAGCAGCAGACTACAGTTAAAACTACAGCATGCAGTGCTTGTTCTAAACCCACAACTGATGTAGAATAATTTATATAGGAAGTGGGAGCGAAAAGGATACCACGAAGCTGAAAATCTGGTTGGTGCTCAAGCCACAGTATTTGTGCTCTACACTACTGCAATGGGCAGAAAATTGTTGTTTGCCACAGCTAAGACCAGATGCTCTTAACTCACCAGACACTGGCACAAGTTGTTTGTCAGAACTGTACAGGGTGAGAAAGTGAATGGAGCTAAAATGACAAGATTCCTGCAAAAGGAGCAACAAATGGCAAGCATGCTCGTCACAATTGTGAGGCCACCGACCAGACAGTGACCAGTACAGAGACTGTCCCCCGCAGCCAATGGGCCAGTATTGCTCCAATAAGCAAATGGACATGGTAAAGGGCTACACTTCCATGGGATGACTAATGGGATGCAGCACCCATTACAGTAGGGCAAGGAAAGAGATATGCATGTAGATGCAGAAATCCTACAACAGAAATGTTAAGGATGTCCTACAACCACACACAGACCACTACCCACTCTCTATCTTGTCCAAGCTTAGAAGTGGGGGAAAACAACTTGTACTTTTAAAAGTCTGTATTACTGAGCAGAAGAGTAACTCAAAACAGGAGCTTTAATAAGAAATACATGATTATTTCTGAGTTTTAACACTTACAAAGGAGGACTCAAAAGTCACACCTGAAGACAGACACCATTTAGGGAAAATGGGAAGCTTAAGCTCCTCTCCTGGAGGCCCTCAGCCCAGGATGAACATAAGCAAAGCACCTCATGGACAACACTGGGGTTCACACTGAAAAGCCAGACTGCTGTAACAGTTTGGAGGGAGGAAGCTGCATGCAGACACTTGACTGCAGGTCTCCAGTGTCCTGCAGAAGAAGCAGTTTTCAGAGGAAAATCTCATTCACCATGAACACAGAACACTATGCTCTCTAATATACCTTCCACTTTATCACAAGGATTCAATTACACATACAAGGAACAACATATACTCAAAGAGCTGAAGAAAAGTAAATCCAGAATTATCCTTTCCACGGAGGAAGACATGGTGTACTCCATGAACCAAACACAAGCTTTCTATGGAGCTGGAAGGTTCTAACATACAGGGTCTCCTCGTAGCTACATGATCAGGAAGTTGTGCCACAAGATTTACATGCACATCCTTTGTCCGTTTTTTGCATATTTTGACCCAAGATGTGACACTCCCTGAAAGCTTGTTAGAAATCAAGAATCCTAAGAAGAAAGCCTTCTTTTTTTCCTAGATAGGTAAGAAAACTATGTAGATGGGTTGATACCTGCTGTTTTTCCAGTTACTTCTCCCCTGACTCATTGGGATTTTGAAGCAAGCACCTGTTGGTTCTCAGTTCACAACATTTGGGATAATCCATTCTTATTCCACTGGAATTCTACTGTAATGTTTTCAATATCAACAGATGCAGCAACTATAACACACTTGCTGTATTAGTGTGCATGTGTTCAATGCATGTCTGTACATGAGGCGGGCTGGTGCAATGGCCAAAAGCTCACTCTTGCAGGCACATTTCAAAGACAAGAATCCTAGGGCAAGAACAGCATTTTCATAGAGCATTTTGATCAAGAAAAGCCAACCCCAAAACCTGGGTGTCAATAGGGCAGAATACTGCAGAACTGTAAGAATGCATGTTTTACTAGAGCAGTTCCCAAAAAAAAAACAACTCTTCTGAAAACACCTCTTTTTCCAGCAGCCTGCTTGTACTATGAGCCCTCTGGGAACACAGCCTCATTAAAATGGAAAAGGGCTCAGAGAGCAGTAGAGAACAAGTGTGCTGGTCCCGCAGTGTCAATGTCAGCCTCCCAGCATGCGGAGAATGAAGACTGTCCACAGTGCTAAACCAGGAGATGAACTGTTCCACCTAACAGTTGTGGAGAAAGGTTTGGACTTCAAAGGAAAATGCAAGCAAATAAACCCAACTCTTCTTTTCCATGTGGAGGACAATTATCCTTTGGAACAGTTAGGGGAGGACCGTGCTCTAAACTGTAATTGTCTCTCCTCCAGTACCAGATGGTAAAGGGCTGCTGCCTGCAACAACAGAGCCTTGGCAAGGGCCTATGTGACCTCCAGAATTAAATGATGACCATGCAACACAAAGAGGGATTTTGAAGTGGGGAAAAAGTAATTCCCTTCAGAAGGGAACAGGAGAGTGCCTCAATTTCAGGCACATGAACTGAACTCTTAACACAACACTCAGTTTCCATTCTGTCCAAACATGAACATTTGGAGGCTCCTCCTTCCCCACCCTTCTTCCCAGCTCAACCTTCAGCATTCTACATCTAAGGGAGTAGACAAAGAAACTTCCATGGGGTCTGCTGGGTATATCATCACTCTGCACTGAACAAAACAGACTAGTCAGAGGCGTGTGTCACAAGTGAGCAAGTCCTTGGTCTTTCTAATCCAGTGCTGACCACTTCTCCATACATCACAGAAAGGGGAAAAGGAATTCCTGCGGCTACAACAATGCACTCAGCTAGTTGTGCATGCAGGGAACACTAAGATCCAACCCAGGGTTCCATAACAAGACACTGATTATAGCAATCCCAGCCACAGGACAGGGCTGTGGTTTTACCCTGGAAGGGGATGGGCACCGGAGAGAGTGGCTGCCTCCTGTTCAGATGGTGGGACAGACAGTGAAATGGCAAAGCAAGAACTTACCTTCACTCCATCTGACTTCTTGTTCAGCAGGCTTTTGGCAGCTGTGGAGAGAAGCAGAAGTAGGTCACATTTTGGTTTCAAGACTATCTTCTCTCTCCCCCCCACACCACTTCCCTCAAAAATGCACAAAACTCCAGAAGGACAACCATCCTGCTAATTCCTCTCTAGAAGCAAGAGACCTGGAACACAGGACAAGTCACTCATCAAATCCATCCTGATAGCAGAGAGTCATCTATCCTATCTATTGTTCACCTATTTAGGCAAAAACACTACCACTTTTACCACTTCAAGAAGACCAAGTCTGAAATGGTGATTTAGAGCTTCTCTGTCAATCCTCCACTCACACATTGTGACCCCATCCAGAAGTGTCAGCAGTTACAGGGGGAAAAGCTTAAGAAATCTGTCAGATTTTTGCAACAGGATAAAGGCTGCACCTGTAAGTGCACATAACAGATGTGGTTTATAAAGGGGGTACTGATAACACAGAAGCCTTCTAATTACTGTTATTCACAGTTACTCTGAGGATGGCTGGATAGCTAAAAGGAAGGAACTGAAACAGTGCAAAAGGCAGCATCTGACAACTGTTAATAAAAGAGAGAATGGCAGAAGAAACGGGGAACTAGGCTGAATTTCTTCACTGAAAGATAACGATGCTCTTCTGTGCTCAAATTGAACAACTGGCACTACCAATGAAACTGAGAGCATGATAAGCACACAGAGAGAGCCCACAACAAATGCCTGGCAGAAGGCATGCTTGGGAGTGATGGAGATGCTCCATCTATTACAGCAAAGTGGTACATTGACAACGACTGTCAACAGTAAGACCCCATCTACAACTTCGACAGATATAAAACATAATCTTGTCTACTTATGAAGAAAGTACTCAGTTGTTTCAACATCTGTAAACAGCATGAAAGATGACTACTGTACCAACACATGCTATGGCTCTCCTAAGCAGCTGCTGGGAAGCTTATGGGTCTGGGCACCTGGGTTTAGGTGCAGCAAAGATGAGGCCTAGAGAAAAGGCAAGTCCTAAGACAATGCTCACGTGACTGTTGAAATGTTTAATTCCCAAAGACATGCTGACCAACTTGCAGAGTGCTCAGTCTCTCTAGAAGCAGCAATGTTAGGCAAAAAAGGTTTTTGCAATACCTAAGCAACTGTTCCAATTTTATGTCAACCGCATTTTCCACCCTGCCTTCCCTACAAGACCCTACAGATACAGATTAACTACACAATATTAGCTGAGTTGGTGCAAATGACTACAGCATCTCCTCCCAACAAAGAGGTGGCACCCCATATTGGTTTCCTAATTCTACTCCCTAATGCAAGTAATAAAGCTAGATTACAATTTTGTTTTCATTCCAGTTCTCAGAAACCAAGAACACTGGAAGAACCTCATGCAGAGGTTTTCTGAATGTGGTATGTCAAAACAGTGTTCCAATGTGCACACATGAAGGTGGGCAAAGTGACCCAAGCAACTCATCTGCCCTGCAACAGTCTCTTTGCTGAGTGTAAACATATTAAAGCATTGCAAGACTGCAAGACAAATAAGTTCTTGCCACCTTTAAGGCATGACAAAGGCTAGCTTGATTCTACATGCAAGTGAGAAGGAGAACAATGTGACTATGGGGTCAAAAGGGGTCCAGCGGTCACACCACACATGCATCAAGGCATCTCACACAACAGCTGCTGAAAACAAGAAACTGTTACGGCCTTACAACACTTCAGAGGGAGTAAAGGATTCTGCAACTTAACAAATCTGCCAAATGGGACATCCTTGAAGTGAAAAAAAAAAACCAAACCACTATCAGAGAAGCAAAACAGTACCACCATATGTTCTGGGAACATCCCAGAGACAAGCAGGGAAGCAACATTTTTCACACTTTCTGCAGTTTTCCCACAACCTCACATTTGTCTTTGTGGACAGAAGACAGCTTAAAATCATGTTCTACAACATTAAAGCAAATTCAGCTGAGAGTCCCTCTGTGCAGCCCAGCACTATGTAATGTTGATCTGTGTCCCCTGGTGCAGCCTGCCCGTCCAGCCTCCTTCCCTGACTGCACCTCTGCATGGCACGTGCTGCTCTCCCACAGGCCTAACAGCATCCCAGTACTGCAGAAAGAAACTTGCTCTGTGGTGTATTTAGCTCTTGCATCATACTGTGGTTTATAAGGACAGCTGGAGAGCCCATTAAATGCATTCACACACAAAGATGACTCAGACACCTCAGACAAAAGGGAAGCATGCAGGTCTACCTGCAGGTCAACCTGTACATGTTACAAGACAGAAATTAAAGGGGAGTTCTGCACAAGTAACAAGACTTCCTGTAACAATAATCATTTTAGAAAACAGGCAGATTAGCAAAGAGACAACAGGAGGGGAAAAATCCAAAGACACATGCAGGCAGATTCTTTACTGTTCCTGAAATGCTCTTGTACCAATGCTCTATGGTTTTCCAGGCATGAGATACTAGTATTAATTTTTTCTATCCTTCCCATTTCCTTTACATGTTAAAGGGATTAAATTCCCTTTTCTTAGCGAGTTAAGAGTTCTCCTAGAATAAAGAAACACAAAAGCACATGCTACTAACCCAGTAACTTTAAAACACAGTTCTGTTCTTGGCTTAACAGGACACTCTCCAGTTAATTTCTAAAGAGAAACACAAAAGGCCTCTCCTGCACATACCCCTCCCTCTTCCCACATTTTTCAGTTTTGGCCTCCATAGTAAACAGCCTGGGCTCTGGACCATGCTCCTGGCAGAAACACAAATCCCTAATGCTGAACTCATCAGCAGTAAACACCAGACACTCTGGATGCACCAGAGCCAAGGGGGGACTGAAGAAGAATTGAAATATCCACTCCAAAGACAGCCACAGATAGTGCCTTACCCACTGCCAGTCCTACTCCTCCTCTCCCAGAGAGAGCAGCCCTTCATCCAGCCTGCCCTTGGGTTTGCCCTGCCCTCAGCTGCCAAAACTCAGTTACATTTCTCACCTCAGTTAAGCTTACAGAGAGGGTTTTTTTGGGGTGCAGGAAGAACACCGAGGTTGCTTTTATTTAGTCTGACTAACTTACCATGCTAGTCTAACAGACAAGCCAAGTTCTGCCTTCTAAAAACAAGCACTTATACCTGACGAATTCTGGACTTTACTGAGACTTGATAAAATAAAAATTGTATCATACCAACACAGACTTCCTAATGACACAGAATTGCAGCTTGTCATCCTCATATTCTCAGTTCAAAGAAAGTCATATTAACTATTTCTCAACTCAATGTCACTTCTGGGGTCACCACAAAGGAGCCAGCAGTCAGTGTAGTCACAAGAGGCACTTCTGGCTACCATCACAAACGATGCCCATGAATGCAGTGTACCTTCGAGAATATCTATTTATTAAGGACAAACACCACAATAAAAAGTATTCACAGAGCTTTCCTGAACTTTAGAGAGAGGAATGTAGAAGTAGAAGAAATTATTATAATCATTTACATCCAATTTGATGATGAATTAGACTCTCTGGCTATAGTGATAAACATTTAAATGCAGTAATGAAATCCGTATCACTCAAGGAAGTTGAAAATGGAAGTTAATTACTGAAGTCCACTACTTTGGCAGATCCACACTGTAGTAGTTGAGCACCATTCACTAAAACCCCTTACTGTTTCTTAAGAAATTTAGTAGATACAGAGAAAACACTTAAAAACAACTTAATTTTTCATTAAATGTGACTTAATCTTCTGCTTGGAAAACGTGGTTTCCAGTGATATTACACTGATTTAGTCAAAGCTCTGGAAATACCTTAATAATTTTTCCCCCCTCCATATTTTCATCCTTTGGATTCATACCAGGAGTTACAAATTTCTCGTCCTGAATCAGTACCTACCTAACACAACATAGTAGAAGCTTCAAATATATTACTCATTTCAGTTAAAGGAAAGAACTCAAATTTCAACCTGAGTATAAATATGTGTGTATATATATATGTACATACAGACACACACACACACACACACAAAATAGCAAAAATTCAGTTTCACACACACTTCTGGAAGGGAGGTATAACAAGACAGCAAAGTATTTCCGTACCATTTCAGTATTTGTATTATTTCCTCCTTCTTGCTCTTTAGTCAGCTAAAAAACATCTCTGTACAGGTTACACTAAACATGCACAGGCATATTCAGGCCTTCTTTACTTAGTTAGAAAGAACTCTGCTCCTTGAATCTACCTCCAGCCTCTCTCAACCTCACCTATCTAGTTAAAAACCCAAACTTGCACATTGGTTAATAAAGATCTCTGGAGACATGTAACGAATTCCAGTTATTGTCACATGCTGCCATAATAGCTCCCTCAACAAAACTGACTTGAGCAAGCAGTGACAATGACCCAGAAAGAAGCTCAACATCAGTTAAATATAGAGGTTTCAGGCATAAGGCTTAATTACCTGCAATGTCTGCCTTAGGATATATTTTGAACACAGGACTTGTACTGAACCATGTGATAGAAGTGAATTTCACTGTGTGAAAGCTTGTTGAACAGCTCCCCAAATCAACAGTTGCAATCCACTTAGGAAAACAGTACTAAGAATTTCACATAGGCCATTTGTAAGTTGTGCATAAAAATCAACTTAGGGAGAAAAGCCACTTCTCAGAGTTTTGTGAAGATGGCTGCTCCTAAGATCAAAACCAGTTTTCTTCTATCCTTGCACTCAGTTTATAGCAAGCTTATTTAGAGTTTTATCTACATAAATGAGTCCAGGCACCCTTAAATATTGCGGGAATCTCTGAAAACCTTGCCAACTCCCTCCTAGTAATAAATTTACATTTACTTCTCAGAAGATGATTGAGGAGTTTCTTGCATATGATCTAATCAGTTGATTTACCCAACTGCACTTCTGTATTCTGTGAAGGCAGATCAGATCAGTGTTTGCTTGGATCATCTGAACATCAGAAGCCCCAGGCGAACACCCAAGTAATGCTGTGTACACCCTGGTGTGACCCTAACAGTCCCACAGCAAAACTTAGATCGCATTGTTCTCTCTTGCAGCTGAATTAACACCTACCAGAGTGTGGAGAGAAGCTACAGATCCCTTATTATAACCAGGTTTCAAGTTCCTGACTTATACTGAAAGGAGTGCAACTGTACCTGCTTTTAACAAATAGCCTACAGCTGGCCTGAGATGCAATCTGCTAAAATCAACCACAAACAAACAGTATTAAATGGTTGAATATATCATAACTGGGGAAAGGAACCAGATATCCTTTAACTTAACTGGCCTGGGGCACATAGCAAGCAACAATTACTCACGAAAGAACAGAAACTTTTTTCTTTCGCTTTGTAAAAAGCAAGAATTTTTGATGGGCTAAAAAGAGAGAGAGTACTGCTACAGATTCTTTAGGAATACAATTTGTCACAGGTCTACACAGTGAAGGAACTCCATATTAAAAATGGGATACAGGAGATAGTAATTCCAACAAGATTAAAGGAGTCTTCTCATATTTCCTGCAGATAGCACAATCGTGCCTAATTAATTGACACTGGGGTCACATGAGCCTTCATTTTCCTCTTTGTTCAGAACATCTGTGAAAGAAGGTTTTAGGAGATCTCATCCCCAGACAAGAAGCAGCTTCTCTCTTCATAAATCTAGTTCCCTGTCCGCTGCGAACTGGACTTTTAAAAACCCACAAAATAGTGTCACCCAATTAGAGAAAATAAAAACCCCTTAAGGGCTTTAGGGAAAGAAACAAGTATTATTGCAGAACTCTTCAAGGGCAGTTAGATGACTGTCATGATAAGTTCCCACATGAGCTTTTTAACTTACTACTTTCAGTTAGCATGCATTTATTCTTTAATTCCAGCAGATGTATCTACTTCAACTACAGCAACTAGAAAACCTAAGTAAGTTAAAAAATAATTACAATTTTAAAAAAGTCAAGCTATTATTACACACAGTCCTGCAAAGAAAATAGGAGTAGATGATCTCAACCCTTTACAAACACAGAAAAATATAAGGAATTCCTACTCTTGACAGAGACTCTGCATCTAAATTCACAACATCTCTCTCTGGACAGTTTTTCTGAGTGTTTCATACTTGAAATCACAGTTTATATTCAAAGCAGAACTCAGTGACACTGCAAACCCTGCACTCACTATGGGCCACCTAGGATTTCCTTTTCTTCAGTTGTTAACTGAAGTGGATCCAGAAGCTTCAGCCCTAGAGACAGAGAAGAATGAGTAGAGAAAGATTTTTCTCCTCAGTACTAGCTCAGGGATTAAGTGGATGTACAGGTCACACACCATTAAGGAGAACCCTTCTCTCTGGCATTTCATGTACTCAAAATCTGAGCCATAGGAGATTTTCTTACCCAAGCACTTCTGCAGCTTCATTAATTTTTAGTCTGCAAATGTTGTCACTTCTAATCTAAAACTTTATAAAAAAAAGAATAAAACCCCTGTCTCTTTCAGAATCATCAATTAAGTGAAATAAAAACGAGCTGTGTAAATAGAACAAAAACAGCTCACACCAGCAGAAGGCCCAAGAAAATGTTTAGTTCTGTATAGGCCTGCAGAAGTCCTGTCACTAGCTCCTCAAATAGTTATTTCAGAATCCATCTCAGAAAGCAGTATAGAATTTTTAAGTCCTATAATAGCACAATCCTGGGACAGATGAATGGATAAAATCACTCTGTCCCTTTGTCGCTGTTGAGCGCTAGCCGAGTGCAAGAACCAGACTGGATCGGGTGAGGCGGAATTCTGATTTTATTATTTAATTCTAAAACTTATATAGACTTTTAAAAGTTTCTCCGGATTGGGTCAATTCAAAACCTCCCCCTAGGCCCATAGGCCAGGTAGAACTGTCCATCTTTCCAGAGACAGTTTCAATAACATCCAAACCTTATCTTTATTTATAGAACACAGGGAGAAGAAGAGAAAAATTCCCATGGGAAAGAATCTGTGCTACCACATCCCTTTAAGGCCAAACTATGAGAAATGCAGTAAAAAGAAATTGCTGTAGCCACAAGTAATGCTGATACATTGGCACAGGTTTACCTGAAAGCAAGAACCAAGAAAAAATGTTTGGATGTTGCAGAGGGTTGTCCCTTAATTGCAGCATGGTTTTACATATTTTTTTTTTTTAAATCACCATACAGAAGGTTAAAAATGCTGCCTTGAGCTCACAGAAGAATGTATGCATGAACATGCACTTTGTATGCTGGGATAATCATTTCACAGAGGTTTTCATTCTAATTACAAGTTTATTGTAACAACACCCAGAATATAATTATTGGTATCCATTAGTAAATGGCTCGATGAAATTAATACACAACCATCATCACATAATCCATATAGCAGACTTCCACTTGAAAGCAGCTGTAGTCAGGTGCAATAAAAATCTGACTCATGCATTACATGACTGCTCTTTAAAAAGAGAAAAAAATTACAGAGAGGGTAAAGAAAACAAATAATCCCATAAACCAGAAGCACTTACAAATAGAGGTTTTCCACCCAAATGTAAATGAACACAGATCAGACTGCGTCACCTAGGTGTGCTGAGCCAAGATAATAATCTTCCAAAAAGCATGGATTTACATGTTGAGATTTGCATTTTCAGTAAATGCACTATGTAATGCAGTTGGGTGGGAGCCAGACTACCAGCTATTAAATTTAAAAAGATGAAAACCACTTCTGAGACTCCAAGAAGGAAAACTAATAGCTAGACACTTCAGACTCATTTTTGATGAGTCAAAGCAATACAATACCCAAATAGCTCCTGTCCCTGTTCTCACCAATATTACTTCCCTGTCCCTGCCTCAGGTCTAAAGGGAACACTCCTACCTAATAAGAGCTCTTCACTCCTGGTTTATGATGGGAAAGCTGATGATACCAGCTAGAATTTCTCACAAGAAATTTGCTAACAAAATATCATTAGATGATTATGGAGGATGACTTCATTTCTGTTTTGTACCAGACTACAATACCATGTGTTCCTCTCCAAACAAATCATTTCCTATTTCACACTGGTCACCAGCTGAGGCAAAGTGACCACCCTTAACACCATGATGAACTGAAAGCATGTTTCCTCCCCTCCTACTTGACCCCAAAAAGGTTAAAATATTCTCCAGCTCACTCACACAAAGCAAAACCAAGGAAGGGATGGGAACACTGAGGACTTACCTGAAAAATTCCGAGATACAAGCATCGTTGTGAGGATTGCACCCTGTGGGGAAGAGAAAGCAGGGATAACAGAAAGTGCCACTTGAGAAAGGGGCTGGGCTGACCCATGGAGAACACAATGCATCGGTTACCAATGCAGAGGTAAAGCAATGCTACCCTGAAGAACCCTAGTGTATCCAGGATTCCCACGTGTGGCTGTTAGGCTTGACACAGGATCACTCACAGTCCTGCCTTTCTAGAGCGGCAGCTGGATGCCAGGCAGGATAGCCTAGGAAATCCCAAATGGCACTAAGAATTACACTTAAACACATAGCTGCTTCCTAGCTTTCAAACAGCAGACAGCTGCTTTGTGCATAGGCCAGAGGCTTTGCCCCAGCTGCAGGCAACTGATAATACTAGTACTGGAAGATGCAGAGTGTTCAGAACTAAAAGTCCCAGAACTAGCTGCTCTATTTCAACTTTCTGGCAGAAAGTAGGCGGGGTGAATATGTAGCAGAAGAAGCATGGGAAGCTTAGAGCTTGGAGAAAGAAACTACCCATCTCTTCAGTACCCTGTACTGGAGGATCATATAAGGTACTTTTCTAACACTGTGCTAGTCATGGAAAAAAGTACTGTTGCTAGGAAGGCACTAACCTCAAATTCAGAGAACTAAAAACAAACTTAAGGCAAATTAAGATGTACTTACCTTTAGCTTCCTTCTAGCATTGAACTTTCTCAAGCATTCCACAGTCTCCTGCCTGTGCATCATCGATGCAACAGTGGATCGTTGCTGAAAACAAGAAACAGCAGAAGATCAAGAACATGCCCATACCAAATCAGCCAGGGAAGTTTATTCCACTTGCACTGATCAATCAATTCAAGCTGACATGGCCAAGCCTCTCACCCCTGCATGGCTGCAAAACATTGCAACTGGGTTCATAACTTGAGAACTTCCATCAAGACACATTAAATCAAGGTGGGCTATTACAGGACTGTGCCCAAGAAATTTATGACTGAGGTACAGTGAGAATCAGTGCTCCCTGCCTTTCAGGCACGTTCAAGATTTAAGATAATATGAAGACAAAGCCAAATGAACAAGCATACCCATGGGGAACCGAGTTAGAGGCACTATAGAAAAGACCTGGGCTGCGTTAGTTACAGGTTGAAAGGGTAATTTCAAGCAGTAAGTGAATACTTGTGAGCAGCAGCCTTCCTGGACCTGGCAACCCCCTGAATGTAAGAGGCTGACTAGCAGAGGCCTTGGCATCCTTGTATCAGTATTGCAGAAACAGATTCTCAGCGTGTAAGAGAAAAGATCATGTATTTCTATTGTACCAATGTAAAAAAATGAGCATAATCTCTATTCAGTGATACACATCTGTCACCCACAGCAGACTGGGGATCCCATGAACTGCAAAAAGACAACTTCCCAGAAACGTTGCAGTCATTAAGACCACATGAGGAAATCAGAGACTGATACTGCCAAGCATTTAGAGCACATGAGGAAGTCAGTGACTAATGCCAAAGTAGCTGTCGCTCTTGCATAGAACCACAAGCCTGAATTCCCTTTACAAGGGTAGTGGGTGAATTTCTAACCTGGCAGGTAAGTGTGAACAAAGTCTCCACTAACTTTCTCTTGCTTGGAAAAAATTCTGCAATACCCAAAAGAACTGTAAACCATGCTTATATTCAGCTAGTTTATGGGACATCTCTGCTTTGATCCTATTGTCAAAGCTGGTCACCCACTGCAGTACACACGGCAGCGTGTGGGGAGAATGTAGCCAAAGTGTCCTCAAACAACTCTGGTGGTCACTGTTCATCCAGCCTCTTCAGGAGAGACAGTTATGTCCAGTTGTTCGATGTGAGCTTACAAGAATCAGGACACATACTTCAGAAGTTCAATGATGCTAAGAAACTCAGTGTCTCAGATAAACTTTTAAGATTTCCTACAACATTTACTTTAGAGGAGCCATACATCTCCAGAAAGGAAACATATGTTGTGCACACAGGCACTGCAAAGCAAAGGGAAACAACAGACTCGACAGGAAGCAGTTTCAGTGAGAGGCTGACATGGCTGGGAAGTGAAATCAAACTCCCCCTAGCTCAGAGAAGGAAAGTTGCCACAGGGAGTGGGCTATCATAATACAACTTTGGCTACAAGCATTGGGAGGAAAGTTAAATACACAGAAACTGCAATTGATTACAAGCATGCAAGGAGAAAAAAATAAAAAAGAGATGCAGTCTCAGCTGGTGTGAAGTTTTGACTTCCAAGGAACTTGCATCATTTTACAGCAGACACTCCCGTTAGACAGGTGTTCAAATAAGCAAGTTTAAATTGCTAATCTGTTGATTTGTGATAGAAGGATACCACCACCACGTTTTCTCAAGAACAAATGAGCAAAGGAACACACTAGACCCATCCCAGAAGTATGCTGTGGTATTACAAGAGCATCTGGTTGGCCTTAGGTGAAACTATTTCATCCTGCAGAGATAAAAGTGCATCATTGCTGCTCTCCCCTATGCCTACGCCCAGTTATGTTCTGGGATTTCCTTGCCAACTTTGCAAAAGATGAAAAATACTTATGTGTGAGGTCTGGAAAGGCAGAAACTATGTACACAGAACAGCGAAAGATTTTGTGCTGATTTCAAGTTTATAGCCAGTTAAGCTGCAGCATAGCAGAAATGTCTCAAATATTGCTAAGATGCTATGCTGTAAACTGAAACACAGATGAAGAACAAAATGGTCCTAAAACTTTTGTCTGATGCCAAATTCCATTTAACATTTTAGGATGATATGGATTGGAAAAGATGTGCGAAAAAACCAGAAACTATGGACACTGACAAAATTCCAAAAGAATAAGGGATTTTCTTTTCTACTGTGTCAGTAAAAGCACCACAGCATGACAAAGTTGGCTTGCTGAAGGTCAGTATCCAACAAAATCATATTTGAAATATTTGAAATATTCTGGGTTTTTCAAGTCTTCCTGGCATTCAAGGTAAACCAAAAATCAACCTAATAAGGAGAACACTTACACAAACCCATGGGTGTTTGAGAGCCTGGTCAGCTGTGATGCGCTTTGCTGGGTTTATCGTCAGCATCTGGTTGATCAAGTTCTTGGCTTCAGGAGTCACAGTGTCCCACTCAGGTGATGGGAACTAAAAGAGGAAGAAGGAACAGATGATGAACTGAATAGAAATATCTTCTACTAGCAGAAGACATTCTCCCCTGCTACACAGCTAAATTCCAGCCTTTGCCTCTTTGATACCAGGGCTAACACATTTGCTAAAACCACCAATTCTTGTGAAAACCCATACTGAACAAAAATCATCCAGAATCCAGCAAATGAATGGTACCAGACAGCAGGACTCACATGTACCATTCACCAGACATAAGCAAGAAGATTAAGAGTTTAAAAGCCTTTTAGGAATCACTCAGACCTTTGAATTTCTTTCACACTCAGCAGTTAAAAAAGTAGTGTCACAGATCTTTTTTACTGAGTTCTTACATGAAAAACACAGGCACTATATGTTTTTACCCCACCTGTCTCTTTCTCCAGCATGCTAAAAACTGTAACAGCTTATGGAAAATCACAAACAGTTAACTACAGCAAAACTGCACAAAAGCAAAACCCACTAACAGAGAACATCCCATCAGGTACACTTTTCCCACCACAAAACACAATATCCTGGAACAATACCAGTCTCTTAGGTGTAGCAACCCACCAGCAAGTTGTTACCAACCACCTACCATACCAAGATCATTACCTGGCAAGCAAGAGATGTAACAGTGGATGGGAATACAGAAGCATGAAAACAAAGAAAAGAATTTCAAGTATTTCAGCTGCTGATCATCCATGAGGGGTAACTTCTTTCTGCTATAATTGCAGTAATGATAAAGATGAGATATTTACACCATCCTGCAGATGCTTGAATGTGGTGTGGATGTCAGCATGCTGAGATTAAATCCTATGAATCTACTGTACAAATACAGGTGAACTTCAGAACACAAATATGTTGTTGGAGTAAAACTCCCTGTCTTTAAGTGGGAGAAAAAAATTGATTTATCCTGAAAACATTTCCTTACAGTACTACATTATTTAGAAAAAGTTTATTCCATCTTTTTTTCTCTCCAGCTTTTTTATGGCTTTACTCAGTTGGGTCATAACAATACACCTGCCGTATTTGATTTGCATATAATTTTATTTCTGCATTCGCAGCCATCGGTAAGGCATTATACAATTTGTTCTGCAAACACTGCAAGAGGCTACTCAAAAATCATGATACAGATGTTTCAAGCCAGGACACTTTCCCCATGCCTGAACTCTGAAGTATTCATGGTCATGTCTTGCAAAACCCCTACCCAACAGCACGAAGTGAAAAAAAACCCAAAAAATTCACTGTTGCCACGTCCTCTCTGGTCAAGGGAGAACAACAGACTGGTCCTGGTATACAGGTCCCTCGGTTCTGGGTGAGGACACCAGGGGCAGGTGCATCAGTAAAACCTGAGCAGTTTTCTATCAGGCAAAACGAGGGGAGAATCTACTGAAATTTGTTCACAATAGATAAGAATTCAAAACCAACAGATAGATAAGGAGGGACCAGACACTTCACTCTTCATGACTTACAGAAAGAGGTATTTAACCCCTGAAGTGCTTTGAAAATCCCCATTGATATAATTAGTGCAAAAGTGCTTCAAATAAGAACAAGCAACACAAAAACTAGAGGGGCAGCAAGGCAAGAGAAGAACACAAGTCCATTTAAGGCTATCAAGTACAAAGACATCACTTTGCTTTCACTCAGGAAGCCACTGAGCCAGGACACAGGCAGACCTTTGTTCTCACCAGTACAGCTGCTCTCATGGTCTCAAGCACAGAAGCTGGGAGATAACCGGCAGAAGGAGTCCAGCAGAACCCTCACCTTTTGGGGTTTTATTTTTGTTTAATACAAACCACAAGACAGCCTACAAAATGAATTCCCCAACTTCCTCTTGATATTCATGCCCACAGGCTTTGAGCTAGGATTTCCAGGAGTTGCTTCTTCTTTCTCAAATTCTTCCATGTAAGGAGAGGCTTATGTCAAACATTAAAGCTGTGGTACCCAAACCAGATTTTATACCACCTTTGCTTCCCTCAGTACTAACCTCCTTGCTATTCCTCTTTCAGGCACTTTTTACACCTCAGTTTGGCCATGCTCTAAGAAGCGTTCCATGAACTGCTTGGCTTTTTACCAGAGCCTCCAACCCACCATGCTGATCCCCACCACAAAGCCACCCCTCCAACGGCCCCCACTATTCAGTCTTCTCACCGGGCTCCATGCTTTCCATGGACTATGGAACAGAGGAGACCAAAAACCGTAATTTAAGCTATTATTCTACAGAATACCTCCCCATATTTTTTATCAGGCCTTGATAAAGACAAGCTCCTTCATTCTGCCTTCCCTCTACTCCACTGAAAACGTTAGCACTGGCTAATCTGCAACGCTTCGTTGTAAATTACTAGAAGACACCATTTCCCACCCTCTGCATTTCCCTAATGAGTGTCAATGTCCTAGTGCCCACTGTGATGCTTTCCACACATCCCTTCAGCAGCCCCAAACAGGACTGTATCCCGGGCAGTGAGGACAACGAGGTGTATGAGCACATCAAATGTCACTTTGCACAGAAGCTTGGGGCCTGCTACTGGACGCCAGGTAAGATAGTGCCATGTTTTGGATGGCTTCTACACCCATGCAGGTACTCAGTAAGAAAGTGCCCTTACGTCATAGGCTCCGGCTTTGATCTGCTGATAGAGTTTGTGCTGATCTTCATCCCAAAAGGGAGGGTACCCCACTAGTAATATGTACAGAATCACTCCTGGGAGGGAGAGACACAGATACACTATGGTTAGGCTAATATGCCAATCATTCCTTCAGCCCCTCTTCCTTCCCTCTTGACACTCCCCAAGGCAACGATTGCTCCGTATCTTCATTTGCCATCATATTTAGCCTTCTGAGACAGCAAAACACAGTACAAACCTGTCATCTGCTGAACCTCACCCTGGCACTTCATGTTCAGCTCTTAACGCCAGTGTCAGGAGCTAGAATGAGCTGCATGATGTCTTTCTACCCTCCCCTGGCTACCGTGGCTGGCGAGCCACAACTCCCAGCTGCTCTCAGAGTAAGATGAAGCCACATCTCCTAGGGTTCCTGGGCAGCAAGGGATGTTTTACGAAGGACTCTGTTTTTAGATGCTTACTGTGCATGGTGTTGGGACAAAAATGACACTGACAAAGCTGACACTCCTGGCCTGCAGAGAACCATTTAGTCCATGTCAGGCAACACTGATATCATACATCTTTAAACTTATCAGTCCCAGATACATTTACACTTGCATTTTTTCTTTTCAAAAAATCATCCCACTTCAGTATTACATCTTCTACATAGTTAGTGTAATAGGAAATTGCTACAGTTATCTAAACAACTGACTCTGCAAAGCATAGACAGGTCCTATCTCTTGAGTCTCAAATATCTGATAGATGAGGAAAGGACTAGGAGCCAGAATCAAATGAATTCAAGCTCCAGTATTCATTCCATCTACACAAGGTGCTTATCCTCGATTGTGCCTTCATGTCTCCACCCAGTAAGAAGGAGCACTGTGCACCCTCCCAGCAACAGGCTACAAGGAACCACTCTTTTACATGGAATGATGTTGTTTAAGTGCAAAACATTTTTGACAGAATCTTACCACATGCCCATATATCCACTGGTTTTCCATAAGGATCTTTTCTTAAGACTTCAGGGGAGAGGTAGCCTGGAGTACCAGCAAACCCTGCCAGGAAATGGATGAAATGAAGTACTTACAGTACCCAAGCAGAAGAGATCTTGCCATATCACAAAATCCACTAGTGGTAACTAACAAATTCCAAACCCCATCTCTCCCACCCTTCATCTCATATTAGCTAGAGATGTCTCTTGGTAAACCAACAAAAAGAGGCAAAAAACCCCCAAATAAAACAGAAAATCAGATGGGATCCAGTGGCTGTGTATTGCGAGAAAAAGAGACAAGTAAGAGGGACCGTGTCAACCAGCTGGGCACAACCTTGTATGCCAGGACTTATGTCATTGTTACATCTAATGGCTTGGAGTTTGAAAACACAAGACACGGATGGGACACATCCAACTGCCAAATGGTGTGGGGAGACCAGGAGAAGAAGTCATCTTTCCAGAATCTCTGCAGCACTGCAGAGTCTCAGAGCTGATGTTTAGCCTGAAAAGGTCTCATTTCTAATTTTGTTCTAGCTAAACAAATGTAAGGTCAGATCCAAATGTGCCTGAGGAAGGCCAGGTCAAATGCATTTCTATAAAGTGACCAAACAAAATTCCAGATGTCTACACTTCTGAGCAGTAGGAAAGTTCAGATCAGGATCTAAACTTAGCAGCTGCATTCATCTCTGACACTAGCATCTACTGTAAACTGAGAAGAAAAATAGAGAAACACATAGACATTTTTTCTATCTTTATTTATCAGTTTTTCCTCTATTGCACCTAGGTTTGTGCCTAAGACCCAGAGGCTGACATGCTTGAAAAAGAAACAGCCAAGTATACAGAAGTGAGCTGGAAGAGCTGAGAGAAAATACTCAGGAGGATGCAACTCAACCAGCCACCAGAAAGCAGGGGAGCAAAGCTGGGAAAGCTCAGTCTTACCAAACCAGGCCTGCTGCTCTCCCTGGACTTCTATAGCCAGTCCGAAGTCAGCCAGTTTGACAGCAGCACCCTTACATTTACTTGCTAGTAGTAAATTCTCAGGCTGAGGAGAAGAAAGAAAAAAGAAAGTAAGAATGAAAGACTGATCCTCGTTAAAACCTCTGACTAGTATTCACATCACTAAATTGCACCTGCTGACTGAATTTAGCATGCAGTACTAAACCTGTTCAGGTGAAGACACAGCAGCAGCAGCGAATGGCCTTGACCTAGAGTGGCAGAAAATTTTCAAGTCGAACACAAATCCTCTGGCTCCTCTGTGGGAGCTAGAGCCTCTTCCAACCCAGCCCATACATTACATGCTGACACCAGAGGGCACTGGCAGTACGGTTCCTGCAGCACCTAAGCCAAAATTCGATTCTGCCCCCCTCAAAGAGAATAACTGGGGGGAAGGGGAAGGGGGGGAAAGAAGGGAGGGACAATGCAGTAGATACAATCTGCAGTGATGTTTCTCCCCTTGAATATTAGACAGTCCCCAAGGCACTGAAAAAGTAAATATGATGCTAATAAGGGCTGCCAAATACACTGCTGTAACGTGGGAAGGCATCATCTGGCTAGGCAGTAGTTTACATCCCTTACAGAAAAAGCCTCAGCCTCAAACTGGCATAAGCAGCACAGCAGTGAGTATTCTTGTAAGCAGTTTTTTCATGGTACACATTTGCAGCAGCATAAAATACTCTGTCTTGCTGCCATCACCTATACAAGAAGCAGCCATGTCACTTCCTCCATGTGCCAGGAAAGGGAGACAGACTTTTGACCCTCACATTTCCACCTTGAATGAATCTCACTCAAACCATAATTCTGTTTTGTTCCAGCAGAGGACTTCAGCAGAAGGCTTAACGCAGCTCCAGAAACTGGACTGAGAATTGGCAGCGTTGTCTGAAGCACCAGAGCAGCAAGTTACATGGGACCCCTTGGAACCCCAAAGCCTTTAAGGTGATGGCTATTATGGCTTTGCAGGAAAATCAGCTTGAAGATAGGTAGGTCAAATGTGGTTTCTCATCCTATCCCCTTCTCATCTTTTGTGCAATTCATATCAAGGTGATTTTTTAACTGAGCAGGATGGTAGCCTGGAAATCCAGAAAGAGGAGCTTGTCTCAGTTTTACAAATCTGATGAAGGTCTTTTTTGCAGCCTGCTTACCATTTTCACCCTTAGCAACTCTTTATCCCTGTTCTGCCTGACAGGCACAAGATGCTTTGCTCACTCATCTGTCTTAAACAACTGTGCCTACTTCTGTTTTGAATGAAGGGAGAAAAGCCTTCCTCAACAGAGTCCTTGCCATAAGCAGCATGGAAGGAGGGGGAATGGGGTCTCAATACATTTGGATGCCACTCGCTCTTCACTTTATGGGAAGTAGAAAAGATTGCAGTAATCAAGCTACACTAATGAAAATTCACCACTATAAACAAAACCCTAAAGGAGAAGACCAATGAAATCTTCTGAAAATCCCTCCCAACTCCAGATCACACCTGGGCTTAGCCTGACTAGGAAAGAGCGACATTTAAGACAGATTTTTGGTAGTTAAGCACTATTTGTAGCTCTGTTTCAGAAGCAAACACCTTAGGGTGAATGGTGCTTATCCATGTGTGTGTTTGCCAACATATGGGTTGTCTCAGGTTCCACATACTTTTTGGTGAGGATGTGAATGCACTCCCTAATTTCTTACAGCCCCTATGGGCAGCTCAATATTTGACATCCTTTAATAGCACGTTATCCAAAAGAAAGGCTTATGAAAGGGAGGTGCAAAAGACAAAACCTTACTTGAAGCAAGCTCTGCAGTTATTACACACTGACCCTGAAGGCCAAGCTTTTGGCAAGGATCTAAATATTAAATAAAAAGCATAGGAACTTTCATTGCTAAAAGAATGGTTACTCCTCAGGCCTGGATAGTTTCAGTCAATCAGAGCAAGCAACAGAAGAAATGTATTAACTACAGCAGGGAGTGTCTAGCAGCTGATAAGTTCTAAACAAGTTGCTAGCTTTTGGAATTATATCTGAACACAAGGAAAAGGTCTTCTGTACTGGAAAACACTACTGATTCTCATAGACTCCCTAATTTTGGGCAGTAATGCCTCTTGGATATTGCTTTCTCAAGAGCTGGTATTGGGTCTAATCAAGAGTAGCCACAGTCCACAGTAGATCATTTGCTTTTTTTCACAGTGCTGTGAACCAGGAGGTCAAAAGTGCTGCATGGGAGCTTTGCAGAAACACAAAGGGTTTTCCACTAGATCAAAACACCAGAGGAACATTGCCACCAAGCTTGCAATGTGCTTTTACATTGCTCTCTGCAAAATATTTTTCTATTTCCCCCTTGTACATTGTTGAACAAGCCCAAAACAACACTAGTAGCAGGTGTCATCCTGCATTAATTTAACTGGACCACTGGTGACCATCACCATTCCCACTTTAGACAGAGAATGCTCCAGGGCATGCAGACCTTCCCGCAAAAATCCCTTCATTGTGGAGCCTGCCCAGCTCCCAGCACAGCTGCACAGTGTGGGAAGGGAGTTTAGGTGACTACACTGCAGAGGCTTTGGGGCTATAAATATGTTATAATGTGTCAAATGATTGATTCATCCAGTCTTTCGCTGGCCAGCAGTTTTAGTTTTAGATTTAAAGTGCTTCTACTGATGAGAGAAGAAAGAAATGACACAAAAAATTCTTGTTGAACATCTCTGCCCTAGCACAGTGGCATGTGTTTGGCAACGCTGCAGAATAAAAATACACATGCTCTGTGCAGACAAACTCATCCTGGCAGATTGAACAAAGATTGCTCCAGGTCTCTAGAGATCTCTTCAATCACAAACTAGAAAGTGCCCTTCATTATAATGAATCCTACCCAAGTTTCTCTGGAAGCATACTTCACTCCAAGATTCACAACTAGTCCATCCTGGAGCTGCCTCAGAGAGGCTGAGAGCTGGCAAGGTTCACAAAGACTGAAAAATTCCTTGGGAGTTCAGCACACCCTCTAGAAAACTCTGAAGAAGCGAATTTGTGCTTCAGGAACCCCTGAACCCAGTTCAAGTGAAAAAAAAAACCAAACAAACCCAAACTAAAAAAAAAAAAAAAACCCACAAAAACCCCTGCCAGCTGGCAACACAATATTCCTGTCTTGCCTCTTCCAATGATCCCCTGGCTGCTCTCCTCAGACTACAGCACAGAGGAAACATTACCTTCAAGTCCCTGTGCACGATATCATGCTGGTGAATGTGATTCACACTCTCCAGTATCTGATGAATACAGTGGCTGCAAGATAAAAGGGACAGACACACAAAGTTATGCACACACATTTAACATCTCATCTCATCCCAGAACTATTTCCCTAATTTTTATAGTTGTACTAGGGGGCATTCAAGATCCCATGCTGAATCTCTTCATCATGACCACAAGATGCCACAGCTCAGCACTATCACAGCTGAACAACCCCAGCCCCCCCAGTAACAAGATGCCAAACACCTTTTCTGTAGCAGGACCCCAAAGCCTCTCTCCTACGTCCCATCATTTCCTTCCTTCCCTTTCCATCACACTAAGCCTCTCACTGTTCCTTCAGCCAACAGTGCCCACCCCACACAGAAAAACCAAGGCATCCAAGTATCTTCAAACAGCAGATGAAATTGGGCAAGCAAGACCAAACTGCTGCAGGAAACATTCCACTGGGCTAGTCCTGAGCAAAGAATAAACTTTGGGAGAGCAGCAGCCTCCCCCAGCAAATTCAGGATGACGACGCCTGGGCGCCTGCCAGTTTGCAAAGCTTTCAGAGCAGCATCTCAAGCACTTTATATACACAATGTGCACACACACCCGCTTGCTGGGTGCCTTTTAAGTACAGATCCCACTTAAGGGGTTAGTAATCTGAAAAGCAGACTCATTCCGTTAAGTGCAGCGTGCTGCACTCCCCCAGCTCACAGAAAACCCTGTCTCTGCCATCTCACTGCTGTAAACCACAGGGACAAATCCAAGATGTTATTTACAGCTATCGCATAATGACAGCACAACCCACCCATGGGGGAGATTCCAGGTTGGAACCATCTCTTCCACTAAACATTTACTCAGCTCCCAAGGGTAAACATGGAATGGAATAGGGATTTTGTCAACTATGGCTGGGCAGTAACCATGCAGATGTTGACAACGCAGAGAGGTCTATGTCCTAACTGCAGGACGTCTCAGACCCTTCACTGACTTCTACAAATCTAAGAGGAACAAATTTGAAATCAGTGAAATATTTGAGGGAAGGAAAAAAGGCTGCAGGAGAAGATGGGAAGAGGGTGAGGAGAGGAAGAGGAGAGGAGGTGCAGCACTGTGTATTTGCTACCCCCACCCCTCTGGAGCTGGCAGTATGATCCTCAGGGTCGGAATCCATGAAAATCTCCCTGCTCCCAAAACAAAAATGTATAATTAGAACAGAGCTGAGTCTGAGTGAGAGAGATTTTCTGGCCAAAAATGGCAAAAGTGTGAGGTGTCCCAGGCGAGCCAAACACGGCGGATTGGCACGGACCTCGCTCCCTCGCTCTCTCAGACTGCTCTGGAATTCAGCACAGCATGGGGAGAGAAAGGGAGGAGTTTAACTCTGTCATCTTGTGGGCACTTGGAGACCTGACCAGCTGACAGTCAGAGGGCTGAGCACCCTAAGGAGGGCTCAGAGAGCAACCGACAGTCCTCCTTTTCCCCTAACCCTGCCATAATTTTCCTGAGCAGTGTCAGTCACTGACAGCTCTTGAGCACTTGAGGGAACAGGCACTGGCAAGAGGAACAGGGGAAGGATTATGATTGATAACCTCAAAACTTCCCAACTTCAAGGCAGAGTGGCATGATTGACTGTGTACACGTCTGAGATGCTGTGCCTACAAGATCTGTATACCCCACTGAAAACATCTACGGGGCTCTCGGACCTCTCTGCCAGGAGCTCCAGCAGAGCTGATGAGTTCACTGGCCTTCCCAATCACCAGATGGCTCCTGGCAGAGCATGCAGGGCAGTGCCTCATTTGAAAGCCTGCATTGCCCAGAAGACAGAGGCTGTAAGTGAACCACAGGGAAAGCAAATAAGTGCCTGCAGACTCCATCAGCAGTACCTACACTAACACCCCAGGTCACGCTCTCTTTCCTTCCTTGCACACAGTATCAGCTTCCTCATAGTACTGCCTACCAAGCTCAACCTGCCACAGTACCCACTACTTCCTTCTTACTCCTCTCTTCTCATGGCTTCCCTAATTCCTGCTTCAGCAAGGGTATGGAATAAGAACATGACTGCAGAATAAGCAGGGCGAAATGTCACCACTGGGCCACTCCCAGGCCATGCAAAAGCAGAACAGGAGTGGCCTAATCCCGGCTTTCATCCCAGATGCTGCATGTCCAGCAGATGGATGGGTCAGACAACACCCTCAGCTACTGCTGCACATAGCATCCACTCTGTATAAACAGGGACAAGCATATGCCACTTCAGGAAGCTCACACGTGGGAGAGAGGGGACACATTCAGGAATAGAAGGGCATAACTCTAAATCTTTTTAACATTAAAATATGAAAGTTGCTCTCTCACACTGTGCCTTTCATTACTGCACCGACCAGCTGACAGTCAGAGGGCTTCCACAGGAACACAGCCTTCAAAGCCTCCTCTCCTCACTGCCCTGTAAACCATTACCTAGGAAAAGGCAAACTGAATGGGTCTGCCCAACAGCAATGGCACATCACTGGAAACGCTGCTAGAAGAAGAAGGCCAAGCTGACAGCACCCTCACAGCTCTCCTTTGTGTTTGCTCAGTAAGGACACGCTGTCACCACCCACCACAAAGACCAGGTAGACAAAGCTCTTAGCAGTGGCTCTCCCAGCAAAGAGCACAGCATATGCAAGTGGCAGAGACAGCAATGCCTGCAAGTGGGCAAGGGCTAGAGCTGCGCTGAGTTAGGCTGTCTGGTGACAGTAAGTTCATGCCAGTAGCAGAAAGAGGATGTGCATTATCCAAACAAGGGGCAAGAGTGTTGGAACAAAGCACACACAGACCAGCAGTCAGGAAACTCATTCCACTTGTACATGTACATGGAACACACATGCAAGGGTCTGGAAACAGTCTTACCTGGCATCTGCTTCACTGTAGTATTCTCTAGCAACAATATCCTCAAAGAGCTCCCCACCAGTAACCCTGGAGTGCAAAAGAGCAAAGGATGTTACAGAGCCCATGCTTGTGCAGTTCAAGGCTACACAGGATGTATATGGCCACCCACCTGGGCCCTTTGCCACAGCTTGCGTGGGAAACGGAGTTACAGGGGAGCCAGGGCAGTGCTCCGCCACCAGGACACCAGCACTGCTGTATCCATGTGACTGACCCCTTGCACTGCCTTTCCACCAGCAGTGTACAGGACACTGTTGACACACTGTGCACAAATTGCCCATACATCTTTACTGAGCTTAGTGTATGCTGAGCTTGGGAAGGACATCCCTCCTCTGACCCCCATTGGGTTGCCTCAGAGACAAAAATCAGTCTTCATAAACAGGACAGACATTCTTTGTCATCCCACACTTAAACCTGGTGCCAGGAGCCTTCCTGGTCTGTTCCCACCACACAGTCAATGGATTTTTGTCAAATAGGCCAGAGGTATTTACAGGTCTCAAAAGAGAAAGGGAGGATTATACTAATGCAGGTGCTTTTTATTCCACTCTTAGTCAACCATCAATGTGCCTGCATCACTGGTGAAGCATCAGAGACAGATACTTACAGATCAAAGACGAGGTAATGGAAACCTTCTTCTGAAATACTGTCATGGAGTCGCACTGCAAAAACATAATCAAGAAATGGAGATTTACAGAGCATGTAGCAAATATGACACTTCACAAATCCAACTCATGCACATAACCAAGTTCTCCCTCAACCCACTCAGTCTATTAATTCCCCATGCCCTTCACTCTGTGTGCTCCCTTAGTGACCTATTTCCTTCAGTAATCTCAAAGGAACAGATGAGTGTCCTTCACATACATTCACCCCTCTCTGGCATCAAAACAAGCTCGGAGTATCTTTGACCTCTTGTTCATTCTTCCTCTCTAATGTTTCAGTACTCTCCTTTCACATCTGCCAACTTTTTCCTACATGCTCATGTTTCGGCATCTCTCCCCATCCATTCTTATTTCCTAAAACAAACCCTTTTCCAAGTCCCAAAACAAGCCCCTAGTCCATAAATTGACTTCTGACCCTACCTGCATGTCAGTACCATTGGTCTCCTTTCTGCCTTTTATCTGTAAGGCTCGATGATGTTCTCTTCTGTTACTTCTTTTTTCTTTACTTCATTCTGACTTACACTGCAAATCCTTATCCAAAATTCAGAACCAGTTTCTTGTCTCATTTTTCTGACGTGCTTGTTTCCAAAGGCATAACTGATCACATTCCAATTCTCAAAATTTAATCCACGTTCAGCTTCCTTACCTATCCTCCCTTAATTATGCTCCTATTGCCTAAATTAACTTTCATCTTTTACTTTTCCATGTCCCAGGCCAATGATGGGCCACTTTCCCCTGATATTTTGGGATCTCTGAGGTTCTGTTCTCATTTCCCCATGTTACACACAAGCAATGACCATTGCACCCATGCATTCAGCACGGTGCCATTTCCTCCTGTCTGAATCAAAATCACAATTTCTTTGACCATTCTTGGATACCTAGGCACTATTGTAACCCAAGAGGAGAAACTTCAAATTGCTATGTAAACCCTACTTTTTGCTTTTCTCCTCTGCTGCAGAACTTCACTCTTTTCCCTGCCAGTCAGTCACAAGCTAGCAATTCTCTTTGACTCAATTCCTAAACCTTCACATCCTGACTAGAACAAGATGTCTTCTTCACATGACCATCTATAGTCTTTCCCTATTGATTCACTAAAGTAACTAGCTGAGACAAGACTGGGTCTCAGTCACTTTAACACCTTGTAATTGAGTATTGACCAAAGTAACATTGACTGTTCTCATCGTTACAAGAAAAAGCTCATTATCCTGCTCTGTCACTTCAGTGGTCCCTTTGCCTCTCTTCCCTATCTTCCATTCTCTTCCACATACAATACAGGTGACCTGCCATGATTTTTGCAGCATCATGATTTTCTCTGTCAGTATCAAGAAGTCACTTTGCACCTCTTATCAGTGCATGACATCAGCTACCATCATTGTCTTGTGAATGTTTCAAACTAGCACTTGGCACATATGGAATAGCTTTTGCACATGTTGTCAGTGCTCTTCTCTACTCCTCCTTGCAACTCTCCTTTGTTAAGGCACTCTTCCACACACGCAAACACGCTCAAACCCAGAAGAGAGAGTAGCACACATATGCAGAGACCACTGCCAGTGCCTTCCTCAAAGGATTTAATTCTTTCCTTGTTCTTTTTGCCTGTTGATTCCCACATTTTTCCTCCGTTTATCTACAAGCTCTCTGACCTGGCCCCTTGGCCAGTTTCCCTTCCTTAGCATTTCTACTGCATGTGTAACTACAGGGGTTTGGGAGGAGCACTCCATCCAGCAAAATGCTGTGAACAAGCCAGTACAGCACTCAGGTGCAACGTGCTGTTCCTAATGCGTGAGAACAGAGACACTACCCTGACGAACTATAAAGTTCCGTAAATCACTTGCTACAAACAAATAATTCTTCCAAGTAATCAGTTTTAATTGGGTTTGTAATAACTTTATTGCAATACAAATTTGTGTTTACATGAAAACTTGCCTCCTGAGCACTTGGCAGAAACCAGCAGCGGTGGCATTACGAAAATACAGGTGAGAAGAGGGGTATTTCCTAGGAGAGAGGATTTCCATTCAAGACTAGAAACAAGATGGAAAGCAGCTGAAAAAGACACTTGGATTTCCAGTCCAGGGCAGTTTTCACTCCAGTGAAGGCTGTTTGAGGTGAAACGGGACAAAAGCACATCAACAAGAGCTGAAGCCCAGAATACAGGCAAAAGTCTTTGGAGAGACCTTATGAACAGATGGAGAAACTTCAAGGAAAGCTGCATGTACTAACAAGGTCATGTTTGGTGATGCTCGGTGGGCATGAAAAAACATTCTCCTTCCTCTGGTACCCGAAAGGTCACCAAAGCACTGCAAGAAACACCAAGCACAGAGGAGAGTGGCATGAATGAAATCACGAGGGAGAAGGAGCACAGCCACCACCACATTGAGAGCAGTGGCCTTGAAAAAGGAACAGCAAACAGGTCTGCAGGTAGAAGTGAAGAAATAGTGAACGATAAACTTTGACGCAAAGATTCGGGCAGCAAATTACATCAGAAAATAAAACACAAATGAGCTGATTGGTGCTATTTCTTTGTCCCGAGGAAAGCAATTTTGTCAGCTACATTATGAAAAGGGAAGGAAGTAGCAATTCAGCTGGCAGGGACTGGCAGAAGCAGCAAAAAGAGCCTTCAAGGACAGTAAAACACTACTTGCATCCTTAGGTGAGGAACCATGACAGGAGGACAGAGACAGTTCATAAATACTGACGTTGTGCACCACCCTAGGGCTGCACAGCAAAAGAAGGCCTTGAAGGCAGGACACAGGTCATTAACTTAACAAGGGAACTGCCTCCTCACAACAGCCCAGAATGGTGCTAGAACAAAATCTGCCCAGGATTTAATCTGCTGAGGTAACAAAGCTCAGGGAGTAATCGTAGAACAGCAAAATCCAGAAAAGCTGTAGGAAAAATTACACTGGGCACCACCACCTTGTACAGGAATAATTAGTGACAGCTCAGAATATTAAGCTTTAAGTGTGGAGGGGGACAGCAATGAAGGGAGTCAAAAAGGATCAAAAAAAGTCTGAGTATACCAAAACTCTTGTGACTCTCAATTCCAGCCCTAATATCATACTGATGCAAAGAAACAAAAGCAATAGTCAGCAGCAGAACAGAAATAAAACTAGTGTCCTTTCACCCTAAAGTTTTGTTTACCTATCCTCCTGCAGAGCCCCAAGAGCTTTCCTGACCAGTAAGGAGACTGCAATGGACAGCTCTGAGGCCATGGTTCACCCTGCTGATATGCAACGTTAAAATGCCCTGCTTTCTACCACAGTGCTAACTATCAGGGATGATTAGCTTAAAAACATGACCCGCCTTTTGCAAAACTATTCAGCTAGTCCATGAAATGGCATATATTCAGAAGTAACTGAATAATAAAAAACATTTTAAAAGTTTCTGTGCCTCCTCTCCACTTTGGTTCACAAATATGATCCACATTGTGTGAGTATTCACTGTGAAGATACATTAACATCAGAAACCATCTGATACCTCCATTGTCCAGACATTATAGAGACCTCTCTGCTTAAAGATAACCTGTGCAAGTGTCCTTCACCTGAAGGCAGAACACAGGTTCCTGAATGGCCAGTTCCAAGAGTAAAATTCAAGTACTAGGCTGTCCTCTGTTCCAAACATCTTCCCATGAAAAGAGGATCCCATTTCTTCCACAGGCTGCTGGTCCTGACACACCGTCTAACAGCTTCATTACTACCACAAGTTCAGCTTTAACACAGCAGTTGAGCAGAGCCCACAAAAGCTGCTCATATCTGTGTAACCTGCTGACATGAGAGAGTGAAACCTATAATTATATGGAGACACTGGAGGGCAAAGTCCTCCCAAAACCTGATTATCCATACTAAGAAAAACAGAGAAATAAAAACAAAAGTATTCATCCAGTTAAACTTTTCTTCAAAAATATTACAGCAGTCTTTTTTTTTTTTTCTCTCATCAGGGCACCAGTGATGCATGTGTCTAGCACGGCAGGCTAGACAAATGCACACATCACAAAAAGAGTCTCAAGTTGCAGCAAGAGGGAAGTTGCACAACAGTAACATAGTGTCTTCCAAAATACAACCAAACTAAAAAGAGACCAGCATTTGCCAAGAAAGCTCATCTCACTCTATTCACCAGAAGACAAGGTGGATTATTTCTATAAGCTGATTCTGTAACCCAGAAGCAGCAATTCAAACTGTATTTCCTTCCTAGCCAAACACTCTTAACACAGAGATTCTTATAGATGTAGGAAATTAGACCCTGCCAACACCACTCACAGCTGGAGTCACCTAATGACTTTTCCCATTCAAAGATCTCTGATGGATGAAAGAGCAGGTACTACAATGGTTAGGTTCACAAGAACAGAGAGGGGCGTAAAACAGAAGCAAGTCAGAACACGAGGCACTAAATCAATTACAGGACATGGTGAATGACTTCACCCAAAATTTTATCCAGGGAAAAAAAAAGGTCCCATCCACACAAAAAAATTTTGTAGAGTTCACAAGCACATCTAATTTTGTAAGACTGACAAGGCTTACAGATAACTTTCAAAATAATACCTAAAAAACCCCAGAGCACTAGTAAGCACTGCCAGAACAAATGCTGTCCAAAGGAACAGCATCAATTACAGACTGGTAGGTAGAAACCTTTCCAGCAAAACCAGCTGCTCCGTCGGCAGAAAGTGTGCATCACCACTTGGATGATATCTCCAAGAAGCACATAGATTCTGGGAGGAATAAGCAGTGCTTTCAGTACAGCATCTTGATGAAACAATGTTTTCAGCAAGTCACAAAAAAAGCCTAACTTTTTTTTTTTATGTATCTCCTGAATCTGGTACTGCAGTGGTACTCCACCAAGAGAGGTGAGAGTCTGCTGCTCAAAACTGTCCCTCCAGTTTTAAATGCACACATGTAACTGCGCTGTTAAAGAACTGTGAGGCATCCCAACACGCAAGACACAGACTAGCTAACAGGTTTAAGCATCCTTCTCTTCCCTCAGTATCCTCTCCAGACTTATCCTATGCAAACTGATTTTACCTGTACAGGAAGCATCTCCCACAAAGCTGGTCTTTTGGAAAAGAAACTAACAACAGCAAAACAGCGATACCAAATGGCTCCCCTTCCCCAAAAACTCAGATCTTCAGCACAGCCTGATGCAAGTTAGGCAAGTTATTTTCTGTCTTGTGTGGGTGTGTGTGTCAGGTCCGAAGCCCTAACGCAATCCAGAGCATTTGCAAAGAGCCTGATACCACACTGAGTGGCTCAAGGGGACGTGCTGCGGTTACTGAACCTAACAGCAGCTGTGTACCAGGAGTTCAAGCACTTTCTAAGAACATCTGCTGTGAATATTACTTTTCCCTGCCTGCTATCTTCAGAGTCTCAATGGAAATCTTGCCTCAAGAACAGAACTTCAAGCTGCTACTTCAAAGTGTTTCAAAATCGTCATGCACTTACATTTTTTATTTTAGAAAGAAATAATACTAATAAGCTATTATATTAACTAGAGAAAATTAGACATTTTAGTGAAAAACAGCAATGCAGTAATAGTCATGCCATATGGTTTGCATTCCATGCCTGAATAAAGTGACCCTGTACAGACAGCTGCAGCTCTCTGATGCCTGAGTGTGATACGAACCAACCGAACATAAGAGAAAAATCACCTTCATAACAAACTGCACCAGCCTAACAACCAATGCAAATTGCTGCTGAGTCACGCAAAGCAAGGCTCTGTGAATGCAAAAGTTGAAGTGAATCATGAAGAAATCAGAAAAGATCTTTCAAATTTTATAAAAGCCCACCAGAACTACAAGAATATAAGACATTGAACAGCAACAAGCATCTCATCTTTAAAAGGTCATATCTAAAAGGCTAATTGGTATTAGGGTCACAAACGCAGAATATGCCTAGCCTAGCTTTGACCCACATCTCCCTTTCACTCTGTCCAGTGTGCTGAATATTATTATCTTTTTACTCTTACGTCAAGCACAACAGACCAGGAGCATTTGTGCCTGCCACATAAGCCCCAGGATGAACATTCCCTGTATCCCACATCCATAGAAAACAGTGGAGCAGGGCTGCACAGGGGCTTAGCCCACGGTTGGGGCAGGCAGGCTCTTGTTAACACAGGGTGATTCCTGGCAACCTGCTTCAAGTAAATATCTTAAAGCAAAGAAGTTTCCGAAGTCACAACAAAAAGCAAGTACAGAAGCTGAATTTCACAGGACAATTCCCAGTATCTTCATGTGGCAATCACTCATCTCTGCTTAGGAAAAGGTAACATGGACTGCAATAGCCTTGCTCCTGTGTACCAGTGGTCTTTGCCTGTCCTTAGGGACAGTGTTCAACCCACAGGTAATTTTGTCTGCTAAATCTAGGTTCACTGGTGCTCCTAAGCATAAAGCATTTTGATACTATGGACACATAAAGGACAGTATCAGCCAACTACCTCTGCACCAACAGACATGGAGTGCTGTGTTTATGCAACATTTAGGGCTCTCAAGTTGCCTGTGTTGCAGTACCTGCAGCAGAGCCAACACAAGGCAACAGAGGTTTATGGTTGTCTCCTGAGTCATGGTAATTGCAACACAGGAACTCTTCCATGTGGCCTTAGTAGTGCAAACTCAAAAGTGCTCTGGGATCTTCTGGACTGAACCATTATTTAAACATCAGCCACTCATTAGAAACAACCACAGCTTCACTTCTCAGCAGTCTTCAATCAGACATCAGATGTTTGCCTGGATCATGGAGAAATGGAGGAGGAAAGAGATACTGCAAGGGTGTATTTCAAGAGACTCAGCGTACCAGAAGAAGCAGAATAAAATCGGAGGGTAAAACCTACCTAATGTCCTCTTCCATTGATATTCTCCAACGTGCCCGGAGGTGCTGAAACTATAGATACAAATACACACGGCCCGACAGACTGCGAACTGAGCACTATCGTCCATGGCAGCACGAGTGACAAGCGAACTGATGCAGATGGCTACCACCCACTCCCTGCTTCCCCAGCTGCTCACCAGCCTGGGCAGCCAAGACGGGAACTGTCCCACCATCTCCAAGCCTGGCTGTGTGCCAGGACGCTTCCTGCACGGTTCACATCACTCAGGATGTCTGTCCCGTGAGGAGCCACCACCAACCTGTGACTGCTTGTGAGCTGGGTGCTCAGCTCCCACCCCAGCTGTTTCTCTAATTACATTAAACACGCAGAATTCAGCTGCAGCTGCTCAGGCTGCTTCCAAAAGGACTCTCCTTTTAATTAAAAATTTGCTATTAAAAAGCATTAAATTGTGTAATGCAAATAATCCTCTAGAAATCATCTGTCCCAGCAGCTAATGACCAGCTTTGTCAGAGCAGTAACCAGCAGCAGCAGGACAGTTAGCTAACAGGACATAGCAGGCTGCTGTTCACCAGCCCCTCAGAAACACGCTCTCCTTCCCTCCTCTCCCAAATCAGACACAGCGAGGTCATGGTATGCTGGACATAGACCAGCTTGCTGTAAACTCCCCAAACCCACAGCATTTCACAACTGCACTTTCAAAGCTTTGGAAAATGGAAGAAGAAGGAGGATTTGTTAACACTCTGCTCAGGTTCAGGCAGAACCAAGCTGCTGCAGGCTCTGCAAAGAAAGACAAGGAACAGTGCTAAGGAAGCATGAAAAGGCACACAAGCACAGAGGTGGGTTTCCTGCCCCCTCGCCATTGTTCTCACTGTAACCTTTTCAACTCTCCAGCCCTAAAAAATGAGGCTAAGGCAGTGCCCAGTTGGGAAATTCCCTTATGCACAGAAATTCACAGCCTAGAAAGGAGCTGCAGGGAGAACAGTACCTTTCCTGTTAAGAAATTTGTCTTTCTGCAGAGGTAAAAAGCAAAAGCAGAAAGAAAAAAAACCCAAACCACAAAGTATTTTTAAAAAACATTTAAGTGCCAAGTAAATGTTATTTTTCCTTTGATTTTATAATGTCTGTATTGAAAAGCTGAAGTTCAGCACATGATACATAACATTTAGAATGCCCTACTTAAACATTAGATGAGCCAAAAGAGTGCATTCACAGGAATATTTCCTGCTCTCCTGATAACAGTGCAATCATGACCATCCAGAATTGTTATTAATAATTTCCTATTAGCCACACAGCAGATAAGCAAAGTACTTCTGATAACCACTTGTATTATATGAGAGCTTTTTCTGAAAACACCCAAAATAATAACAAGCCAACTTCACTGGTGTCTCAAAGAAAATATGCAAAGAACACCCACTTTATTAAAATCAATAAAATACAGATAGTGGCCATGATAAATTTTAGATCTCTCATACAATGCTCTGCATCTTGGCATTTCTGCCATCAGGGATGAATCCATGCAGGCAGGTGTTGTGCCTGCCATCCCCAAACCTTACTGTGTGAAGCTGACGCTCTCAGCTCCTGCCCTGCATTGCCCAGGACAGCCATGACCCCTTGGCTCGGACACAGCCTCTATTCCAAAGGGCGGCTGTCACCTGCAGGGTTTCACCAGAGTGCAGCCGCCCCCTGCTCCGATCAGGCCTCGGGCAGAGGGAACCCAAAGGAGGCTCCCTCCATTCCTCAATGTGGGGGGACAGGGAGGAAGTGGGGGAGTCCTCCTCTGATTTCTGCAGTACCTGTGAGTGCAGAGAATCTGGCCCTCATCCCACTATTTATTTTTTTAAGGGCTTGCTTGCATACAGATAAATCTCACAGCTAAACAGATGAATAACGGAATCCAAATATGTCCCTAGTCCAGACCAGAGAGATGTACAGAATAAATATATCCCATGGCAAGGAAAAAATTGCAATTATTATTCCATTCCTAAATTGAGATGGATTATGAAGAAATGTTTTTCTTAAAACTACAGGAAAAGCTATAGGAACAGGTAGCAGTAAAAGAAGAAAACATGAAGAGGTAAATAATAGTGGAATAATTAACTGTGAAAATCAGAACAAGAAATGAAAAGGTGGACTGCCTGGGGTTTTGGGGAGCATTCTATCAGGCACACACGCATGGGCACTCACCTAAATCTCTTAACAGTGAAATAATAAATGGTAACTTGTAGCTCAAAGGCTCAAACTTTCTAGTAGGAACTCACTTCAGCTGATAGTCTCTTTGAGGGATTTTTTAATGTTTGTTGGTGTTTTTTTTTCTTTTGGCAAGGTAGGAGGAGAGCAGGTTAAAGGCCTAAGTCCAAGAATATTATTGTTTGACCTCTTAGGAAGCTCAGCAACTTGCTGTCCTCTCAGACTGCCCCATGACACTTCCAAGGAAAAGCTGCTCAGTAACTGAGAAAGTCCCAAAGTGTAACTCTTACTACAGGGTCTCTTTTCTCCCCCACTCCACCTCCCCATACCATCCCCTCTCTGCACCAGAAGCAGTGCCCCAGCAATAGAAATTGCAGGGCAGCAGATTTAAACAGCTGGCCATGCATGGGAGCCTCCCAACTGGAAACCACTGAGTATCCATAGGGCAGCAATCATGGCCAAAACACTGGAGAATCCCCTGCGTTTTAACTATTCTTTGCACATCACATCCTTTCTGTCCCAATTGCAAAGGCAGTCTGGATGCCTGCAGCCAAATGAAAACAAGGAAATCTGCTGTTTACAGCAAAACACAGCCTACGGTTTTTTTCTTGTTCACGAAGGAAGCAATTCAAATCTCTTGTTAAGGAAAAGGTGATAGGAAAACATTCCAAATGGCAGCAGGGGAGAAAAACTGAAGGCTTTGTTATCAAGACTAGTGTCTTAAAATGAGGAATGAGTGAACCTGAAGTTGTGGCTGACATCACCAAGACAAAGTACTAAGTCTGCAGACATGGTCCATGCACCCTGTTTCCCACATAGGTTCGTTATGAGCGTTGTGGGATTCTCCAGCTGGGCTGTACACAAAAGCACAGCATCCTTCTTTCTGTCTTTGCACCACTTCACACCTTGACTGTAACCATCATTTAAGGGCACACAAACTGGAGTCCTTTTCTTACACACATCCATCAAAATCACTCCCACAACTCAGAGGTACTAGGAGGACAGACCACTTGTCAAAAGAAATAAAACTCAACTGGGTCAAAAGAAATTCTTTAAATTCACAGGAGATTTCTATACCATTTTCTCCCCATTTTAAATAAGGGCATGTCCAAATTTGTGGTTTATGCTGAGAAAAGCCAACAGATAGAACTCAAAATAAAAAGAATTCAGGTGCAAGTATATTTAGGAGAAGAAGTCTGAAGTAGGAAAAACCTGAAAAAGCAATAATTCTGATGGATGCTGAGGACAGCATTTCACCACTGCTATAAATTCCCTCAAAGAAATTAACTCTGAAGCTGTTCAGCAGATGATACAAAGGCAGAAATCAGAAACAGAATTTGGCTCTGGCTGTTGGGCTACTACCAACCTCTCTTAAAAAACGTATTTTCATTATTCTAGACCTAAGTGCATGCAGTTCTTCACAGCAATGGGCTGCCATGAGCTGGGACACAATGAGCAACCAGAAGTGTTCAGTTCCAGCTATAAACAAAAGATACTTTAAGATAACAAGAACTACTTTTGTACAGCTGGGTTAAAAATATCTAAGAAAGAGTACAGATCAACTGGTGACAATGCAGAGAAGAGGCACATACTTAGACTGCCGTAACAAAGAAAATTTAGGAGAAGAGCAAGACCTAACAACATAGTGGACAAAATCCACACACAGAGCAGACTTCTGCTCTGTACACTGAACAAGTCACAACACTACCTTTGTAGAAGAACACAGGAATGCTAGAAAAGAGTTTTCAAAACTAAGAATAATGATTTTGATCAAATTTTGCATCATTATTGCCTTGGGAGTCCTAAGACAGAAAAGGTCATGTTCAACACTTTTCTGAGCTTATATCTGCACTGAACAAACCTGCGGGAAGATTCTAGGGTTCCCAGCTCTGTCACTGCTCTAAACATTTGATGGGTAGCAGGAAGCATGGGAAAAAATGAATTTTTCACAAGACAGTGTCTGTAGTGGATGAACTACATGACTTAAAAATCAAATTCACAGACTGACTAAACTGAAGCTTTCAACTAAGCAGAAGACCAAAAGAGCTGTTCCAGTAAGCAAGAGTTGATATTCAAGACATTGTAAGTTTAGCTCTGATCTTAGCAATTGCACAAGTTCCAGTGGCACAATCAGCAAAGCTTCTGCAAATGAAGGATCAGGGCTCTGAGTGTTCTTACAGAAATCTGCCTCTTTCCAGCAAAACAGGGATTAAGGGAGAAGACAGCTGTATCATTCTCTCTTCTACGTGTTCACAAATACATCCACGTCTAATGTCACAAGACCTATACGTAAGTGAATCACTGTAACACTAAGCTGTTCTAGAAGTGGAATTTCCCACAGAGCCATGACTCCTGCCAACTTCCACAGGCATTTTATCTCTTTATGGACAGAGGGATTTTAATGATGTTGTCTTCTGCCTCTAACACAGTAATGGGTGCATTTTTGAAAAGAACAGCTCACTGATTGTTCTCAGTCCAATTCTGCTGTATTTGATGACTATGGCTGGCAAATGGCTCTCTGGGCCAGAATACAAAGTTCTCTAGAAGTTGTCAGAAGGAAAAAGAACAAATCAAAATTTAGGGAAAGAAGTCCTTCCTCTACTGAAGTCTGACCAGCTATAATGACACATTCCATATCATGCATACCATGAGTCGGAAATCAGAAGAAAATTGCCTCAAGTCAACTTTCTTTTGTCCAGACAAAAACCCCATATTGCAACACTAAGCTTTTAGAAGGATTACTCCACTGATTACCTTGGCCATAATGCGCATCTAAAGACAAGCCAAACACCCAACTACAGAGCCAAAGCCTGTAATTAAGGCTGAGATTTGATGAAGGCGTGTTAGGATAACTCAGAAATCAGTCATTTCACAAAAAGCAACAGCAAATAGAAATATCACTATTACTTTGTATCTAGAGAAATCTTTATTTTATCAGAGTAGCAGTGTTATGGTCAATGCATTGCAGTCCAGAATCAACTGTCCAGAACCACAAATTCAACAACAGGCTTGCTTTATATCCTGTGTACAGGCATGAGAGAAAAGCAGCCTGCCTCACAAAGTCCTAACTTTAGGTCTTCTGCCCCGGAATCGCTATAGGCTCGGTTCCCTGTAGGAGAACGGGATTTGCTGCAACACAGTTTGCAACAAAACCAGTAATAACTAAACTTGAAATGGAAAGCAAGTGCAAAATCTGCAGAATTCTTTATGGTTTGCGCAGTGTTACTCACATAGCTCACACTGAGGCAACACACCAAGTACTCACCCAGAAGAGTTTACAACATGGAATGCCAGTAACTAGGTGATTACTAACTGCTAATACACATTTCGAGGAAAAAAAATACCACTAAGTTAGAACAACGTGTTTCCCTTCTATGACAACATAACAAGCTCAAGGAACATGGAAGCAGCAATGCATGTAGCATCTGGACTTCAGCAAGTCTTCTGACAGCATCTTACATGCTCTTTCCACAAGCAATTAAGAAAAAATGTGTATTCAAAACTAGCTGACAACAGTGTATACAACTCATTGAAAAAGTACTCAAAGTTGATCACTGTCAAACTGGAACAATGTATCAAGTGGTATCTTCAAGAGTTTGACTGGAGTCCAACAGTATTCAACAGTGTTATTAATTATCCACATGATGCAATGTATGGCATTGTTATTAAAGACCACGTTACTGTGGGAGCTGCAACCCTTTTACACTATCAGCAGATAGTTTAAAATAGATAAGATAGATATAGCAGATAAGATAGATAAGATAGATATAGCAGATAGTCAAAACCAAAAATGGTTTTGACAAATCTGGAGGGGGGAACCCAGAGACTGGATTTCTTCCTGTCTTTTTAAATAAAGACAAAGGTAATATACACTTCAATAGGAATCCTCATCTATACAAGATAGAAAAATTATTTGCTTGCCTGAAGTTGTGCAGAAAGTAGTCTGGAGCAATAATGTGTCAGAAAACAAATGTGCATCAACAACACATTTAAATGAAAAGCTTCAAAGGTTGATGTACAAAACAAACATCTTTGGTAGGACAGGTGAAGCAATTCTTTCCCCTCTGAACAGCACTGACATGACCTCAGTTGGAATCTTGTGTCTAGTTTTGGGCATCACATTTCTAGAAAGATATGAAGCAACTGGAGAGAGTCCAGAGAAGGAGGAGGGGGGAAAGGAAAAAAAAAGACTGGAGGTCTAGAAAACATGACATATGAGAAAAGATTGAAAGAACTGGGTTTGTTTAGTCTGAAGAAAAAGACTAAAAAGAGACATGATAACAGTCTTCAAATATGTAAAAGATTGTTACAAGAAAGAAAAACTACTTTCCACAGATACTCCAGATAGAACTAGAAACAAGCAGCTAAGAGAAAGGCAAATTATGTTTTTAATGTTTAACTGACAGAAAAATGAAATGTTTGAAAGACTGCCACCAGGGGCTGTGAAAGGATTAAAGGTTTTTAAGTACAAACATGCCTGGAACCAGCCAGGTATAAAAGATTTTCACAGGACTGCTGAATGAACCATATAACTTCTTGAGGTCTTATTCAATACACTTTGATTCTGTGTTGTAGGCATAAAAATTAATTCCCTTATTTTTATTTGTAAGCACTCACTGAGTTTACAATGACGAGTTCCTTTTCTTAAAAGAAAAACTGTTCTTTCTAGGAAGACAAGAAATTCTCTGTAGAAAACACAAGGACTCCTGACATTCCCCCAAACTGTCTTTTCCAAACCACAACAGAACAGGAGACAAGCACTGCCACTCATTACAGCTGTAGAATTGAACCAGGAATGCAATACATTTCTCTCTTCTGTGCTGTTTACTTATAAGAGTGGTTTCCCTCTTGTGTGTAAGATTTACTCTGTGAGAGGTCTGGAAAGAAAAGATGTAAGAAATTATGAAAAGGAGAGATGATGGAAGTGAAGTTAAGATCAAAATATGAAGTGACATCACCTACTATACTAAGTACAGCAAGTCTTACAGCGCAAATGAAGCACCCTAACTAGAGTTTTAGTCATTTTGAATACTGCCAAGCAATAAATTTACTGGCTAATAAATTCATCAATGCAAATTACTGCAGGTGGCCCCTGCTCCTCTCCTCAAGCCATACCTACACCACAACTACACTCAGATAGAAGAAAGCTCTTTCTGAATAAAAGATGCTGCTAAAGAACTTTGCATTATGTGAGGTCCTGAGCTTGTGGAAATTGCTTGTTGATCACGTATGGAATAGAGTACAAATGCCAGTCCATGGGGTATGCTCTAAGGCCCTTCCTCTTCCAGGCCTTCAGAGGACAGGAGCAAGTGATTACAAAGCCGGAATTCAGGAGACCAGAGAGATGCCCTTAACATATCATCTCTGCAGAATGAGTTATGCAAAAGTAAGACAAGGTAATACACCATAGTCTTCCCAGCTGTGGATATTTAACTGTGGTTTGGTTAAAAGTGCCAGTTTGGAATTTCTTTCTGTTTTCTTAAATAAATTAGCTCAAATCAGATTGTAGCTAGGATCCTAGAGGCTTTATTTATTTAAAAAAGCTAAAAAGGGGATTATTAAGGGTCCAAGCTTCCATGGTGCTTTGAAACTAGATAAAAATCCATGCCCTCTCTCTACATTTCAGTAGTTTTTTTTATGTTGTGCCTGATTTTACCTCTTTCTGTATTTTTAGACAAACTATTCCCTTCCCTCCAGTAGTCTTTTTTTCCCCTTCAATATGGGCAATTTGGTTTTGGTCTCTTGTTTTCAGAATAAGTGGCCACTGCAATGAGAAGAGCTGAAGTATTAGCTCACCCTCCTTCAACTTTAGGCACGTCTCTGAATGCAGCATTTAAACTGACATGTCACTAAGGGCCAAGGAGAACAAACAGAAGATGGATGTGGGGAAAAGAAACACAACACCTCACCCCCACTGCAATACGCCAGATGAGCAGACAAGAGTCATGCATCACCCAAGGAGCAGGGACAGCTCTGCAGGGGGGAACAGGTGGCAACATGGCACTCTTTGGTGAATGTCTGAGTCAGGACACTAAGGGATGGGACAGGCTTGGATGAGGAACTTGTCAGAGAGATAAACTGTTGAGGTGATTTCAACAGGCAGCTTGGATGAGCTGTTGTGAACATTCAGAATACATCTGTTCCCTTACAGCATGCTAGCTGAGACACATTGCTACTCCTGTCTCACCCCCATCCCTCTGAGCCCAAGGAAGTTTACCAATATTTGGATGCTTTAGAAGTCGGCAAATTCGAGCTTCACGTTCCAGTTTCTGGTGATCTGAAAGAGAATAAGAAACAAGGTGTTAAGCACCACAACTCTGAATTAGCTCTTGTTCATATTCAACAGAGAGAGGAACACAGTGACCTAGCAGACATCCCGAAGGCTGGAAACTGATGGAACACAACTGTCTCCCAAAACTTCACAGGCATTTCAGGCAAGGGCTATGCAGCTGAGGCTGCACAAGGACTGCTGCTCCCACTACAGACCCAGCACTAAACTGGTATTGCATCCCTTGATTCCAAGTGAGTAGCTGCAGAATGAAAGGCACAGCTCTTCCATCAGCTTCCCCAGTGAGACCCCTTCTGAGAGTTACCCCTTCTCCAAGGCTGGAGAGTTGGAGGGAAAGTCTCAGAAGAAATAACACACATGAAATGGGAAAAGGAACTGCTTCCACTCCAAAGAAACACTGTGAAAGACGGGCAGAGTAGGAGGGAGAAATACACAGTTCCTGCAAGTGCACAGCCATCACATGAAGTAGGGAACTCTGCCAGCTTCAGTGAACTGTAAAGGTAACCATACTTCAGTACCCATGGAGAGACTCGCTGGTGAAATGCTGATCACGCGCTTAGAAATCTCCAGGCAAGAAGTTCTGCCCAAATGCTAAGTATGCTTATTCCAGCCCAAAGGCAACATCAGTTCATGCACAACATTCATCTGGATTAAAGAAAAATATCAAGGAGAGTAAAAAATGGTTTCTCTTCCCATGTGCGAGTTCAAAGAAAGGAGAAGGAGTTGGAGCAACTCTGCCTTTCTCAGCCAAGAAGCAGGGGGCTTTTTAGCCACTGAGACTTTTCACTATAGCAGTGGTTGACTCCTGAATTTACACTACAACACCCCCATCTTCTCCTGTGAAATGCTCACACTGGACAAGCACAGACTGACTGAAAGGAACTGAGGGAGACAAAATCTTTTAGGCAGTGCTGGCAGCTGCTAAAGTCTAGATTTTTGAGGATGCAGATGCCTAGAACAAGACAAGTAAGAACTTCCAGTCCTTGGACTTCCCATTCCAGCCATCAAAAGAACATAGCAAGGGGAATTAGCAGTCCCTGCCCACTCTTGACATTTCCTCTCTAGCAGATCTTCAGCACAGGTGTGACTCTGCATCCCTGTGACACACAGACTGCCACAGGAGTAAGCAGGACCCTTGGCTGGTTGGACTACTCAGCAGATCACTGGTAGGAATGCAGCACCCTTTGATTTATAGGAACCCCAGCAGAGACCCACTTCAACAAAGCTGCACTGCACTACTCCGCCTGAAAACTGCCTGTTCTGCTCCCTGGTCTCTGCATCATCTTCCCTTCTCTCTGTAAAGGAGGCTTTGGGCAACTGCTCTCTTCTCCATGAACAGAAGACAGAGACTGAGCCAAATCTCAGCACAGAACACTTTGCTCTCCCAGGCTGGGAATAGAAGCTCAAGGCATTGCACGATTCCTGTCTTCTTTTCCACTGCTGAACTATAGAAAATGTCCCAATTAATACTTTATAGCATTGAGATGTGCTTACATCCTCATCTGCTACTGTTCAGGGATGGGGGAAGGTAAATTACTCCTTTCATCTCTCCTTCCTTCTCAGTCCTGGAAATTATTGTTGTTGTTGCATATATTTCAGAGTTCTATGCCAGAACCACTCTCCAATAAAATACCAGACAGCAAGAAAGCCTGGAGAGCTTCCATGCTCCTGAGGCCTTGGTGCAGTGCAAGCACCTTCTCACCTGCATTGGTAGGGAGGGGTGGGGTGGGGGTGTCTTGGCTTCCCTTTTTGCAGCATCTCTCACAAACAAAGTTTTGCAAAACACAGTTGCAAGGTAGCAGACAGTGCTGCACACTCTGCACTCAGGACAGATTCCCACAGCAGGACAACAGTTTAAGATAAACTATCCACAGCCTGCTCGGATGCTTGGGTCTTGCAAATTCCCCACTTTCCCTCCCAGCTTCACTTGGAACTCCTACAGAAGGGGATCCTTCATCCACCTGGATCACATTGCCCTCGTGCACAGCTATACTTGCTGAGAATCTGTTCCCAAGTACAAGGACACAGAAGCAGACAGCAAAAACAGCTGAGCAAAGGGGGAAGAAGAGGCAAGAGCTCACCACGTGCTACTCAGCCACCAAGTCCTGACAGTCAGAACAGACAGCTGACACGAGCAAGGCTCAAACAAAATGACATAACCATCAAAATGCCACGGGAGATGTAAATCAAGAGCAATTGCTCCCCTGAAATCCTACACCATCGTGCAGAGGGAGGGGAGCTGGCAGGGCAGCTAATGTTCATGGGCAGCAGCCACACCAGAACTTGTGACAAGAGGTCACCACCCCACACCCCATCCCTCCAGCACCACACAGCCTGGCCGGAGACCAGAGGAGGAGTACAGCACTCCGGTCACAAGGTACAGGAAACTATTTCTGGTCGGGGGGAAAGCATACCACACTCTTCTGTCTCCAGGGCAACAAAACAGGCCAACTCAAGCACAACTCACAGAGAAAAAGCACACTCCAGCCCTGGGAGCACCAGCCTGCAGCAGTCAGCCGCCACAACTTAGAGCAGCAAAAGGTCAGGCTGGGCGGGTTTCCTGCTGCAAGTCCTAGAGGATCTCAGCTCCCATTCCTGCAGGATCACCTGTCCTGTTCCAGGCAGCACCAGGACACAGCCTAACCAGTGACTTGATAAACGCTCCCCCACCCCATCCCCAAAGGCCTTCATCACCTGGTGGTCTTTGGCACGGTGTAGACATTTGACTCTTGTCAAATCAGCACCAAAGTCAAGTTGGTACTTGTGGGGAACAACCTGGTACCTAAATGCATAAGGAATAAAAACAGAACCTCAATTTTCTGCCTTACTCTGGTTTAACAAAGGTTATTCCCAGTAGGGGACAAAACATCCAAAAATTTTTGAGTCTAGCAGAGCAGTGAATGGGTTGGCTTTAATGCCTCTCTCATACAGGATCTCTCTGAACTTTAAAATGCAAAGTAGTCTTAACTATATTAAAATAACAATGAAAAGATCCCTTACTTACCAAGAGCTTGCAAAGAAATAATTTCTCCTCTCTCTGCCCTAAAGATAAAACTTATTTCTGCAAGTCATTTGTGGAGTGGAGGTGTTTATTCTTAATGCACAGTGGAATTACACCTCATAGCTAACAGGAATTACACCTCATAGCTAACAACAACACATCTGACCTACCTTACAGGATTCTAGGCCTGGGGACATTGGGCCTATTTCCCACCTTTCACAAAACCGTGAAAGTCAACCAGTAATTTCCATAACTTGCCTAAAACAAAGTATATCCTTTAGAAAACATAAGGGTTCAAATTCAAGACTTCAAGTGACAAATAAAGTCATACACCCACAGAAATTACTCCAAATGTTAGCTATCCTTCCTGTTAAAATTTGGCACTGCTGTTCCAAGTCTGAATTCATTTACCTCCTGCTTCCAAATATTGGATTTCATTAAGCTCTTTTCCTGCTATGTTACAGAGCTGTCTAGCCCTGAACAATAGCTGATGCTTAAAACTTAAGTACAGGATATTACAAACAGTCATCTAATATTCATTTACTGTTTTCCAGCCAAAAAAAAAAAAAAAAAAGGAATCTTACTATTTGGAAAATTATTCTATCTGCAGTCTGAGTCTGAAGCAATGAGTATCTACAAGACAGGAAAGTGCACTCTATGTATCTCTTTTGTCACAGATTTTAAAATGTAAATGCTTAATAAGATGGTGCTTAAAAACAAGAGAAAACTTACTCGTGTTTGGTACACAAACTAAGGTGTGAGTATCTATTTATCAGTCCTTTAGATGAGATGATTTTTGTATCTCTTTTTAGGATGTAAATCTACATTTAACCCAAGTACCTTTAACATTACTGCTCTGCAAATACGGCCCTGTCATTCTAGTGACGTTATGGCTGGGTTTATTTAGAACATACCTGATGAGAAAATGCCTTTTAAGAGAACTGGGATTTCTTTGGGATGGGTTTGGATTTGGCTAGGGATTTACTTAAATAGAAAACAAGAATGACTGTGTTAGCATCATTTGTAACAGTTAAGGACCTACAAAAATGAAACTGCTCCATTTTACACAAACATGCAGTCTGCTCACTGGGGCAGGACTCTTCATGCACAATGGATGCACAAAAATGGCTGTGCACAATCAGTAAAGTCATCACTGTAAGAAACTCTGACTGAGAAGGTTAAAACAACAACCCTGCCTGAGTACAGAAGACAGCAGACCAAAACTATCACAGGTTGTCCTGATTATCCACGATGCATCAAACTTCAGCAGACACTCAGGATAACTTGATGCTAAAGAAAGGTGTACCCAACAGAAATAAAACCCAAAATGCAGACAGCTTTACTTCACAAACATCTGGCCATCTTCAGCAGAGTGTGGAATATGACTAGCTTTATACTGATGCACATTTCTTACTCTTTGCTAAGAAAATCATTTTATTGTCTGACCAGTTCAGTCTGATATCCCAACGATGCAGCGGCAGAGATGGATGAATAACATGAGACCAAATTTCTGGGCTCCATTTTTCCCCAAGGAAATAGTTCCCAGTTTTCTACTCTAGCCATTAAATGCATGGTTGACTTTGCAGGAGTTTTCTCCTCACCAGGTCTTTCTCCTCCAAGGGTACCTAAAATCTGGAGAACATTTTCAGACACAGACAGGGTACAAGATATCTACACATCCCAGTAGTCTAGAGCTGCCAAGTGAGAACATTTACATAACAACAACAACAACAAAAAGATGAACAAAAAGGTCACTGTGCTTAATCAGCCTGTTAGGAAGCTGTGCGAGGAAAAGGGGCTGCCAGGGAAGCACAGGGAGACCTGCCTGCGTGGAGCTGAGGTATGCTTGTGAGAGGCAGAGCTTGAAGAACACCACCCACCACAGACCCAAAAAGGAGATCAGTTCCAAGCAGGTGGGGTGAGGGCCAAACCCGAGCCAGAGAGCAGGAGGAGCTGGTTAGGTGCCAGGTGCCGACACTGCCACCCTGCATTGGCAGCACAGCACAAGATCCTCCTGACTTCAGACAGAGCTGCGATGCCCTGACTGACTCCTGCTCCCAAGAGATGCACAGGGGGCTCTGTTTCAGCTACAGGCAGGTGCCATGTAAACACGCTCTCCAGCCACAGCTTTGCCACAAGCTCCGCAAAGGATCAATGGCCAGAGAGGTTGAAAGAGAAGTGCCCTTTGTGAATCCCATCCTCTCCACCTGCCCAAGGAACACTGACATTTATTGCTCTAGGAACAAATGCGAGCAAAACCACACCTATTTCAGGTCATTCCCTCTTCTGGCAAGAGGAACTAGAAGTAAGCATTAAAAACTAACTGAAATACTGGACAAAACAATTATTGACAAAAATCAAATGAAGACTTATCACTGAAAGTGATTAATTTCACACTTAACAGAAAACAAGGTGTAAAAACTTAATTCTAACATACTTTCTTCAACAAGCTTTAGAAACACAGCACTGTTTCAAAATGGTTCCCCGTGCAAAGGACTACATCCACTGCAACATCTACTGGCTTTCTTTACCAAACTGCAGCTATCCTGAGGTCCTGTGGCTAAAGCTCACTCTTTATTTACTACACCTGCCTTAAGAAAGGAAAAAGGAAAAGGAGGAGGAGATAACTTTTAGCAGCCTAAATTTTAGCCACTTCAGTGAAAAGGGAGATTCTTTCCTAAAGCAGTAAAAAGAAGCATCAAGAAAACTAACACTTAGATGTGAATCAGCTCTGTGATAAGAATCTGTGTCATGAAGAAATAAACAGTGTTCCTCCCTTTACAAACACATAATCTTCCTATTCTCAACTGGAATATATAATCTGGCTGTTCAATACTACAGTCCACCTGTCTTCATCCTGCACTAGGACCATGCTCTGTCCTTGCCATTAAAGGAGGCTTGCAACTATCATTCCTGTGGGAACACATACTAGATTACATTTCTGAGAATGGGAAGAGTCCGGAAGAAGAATCAAACTCAAAGCAATAAATTCAGTTTGATTGCTGTCATCATGCCAATTCCGGGAGATAGTCAATTGGTGCCAGCTGCTAAGATACCATTTGAGCTGCTTCAAGACAGAAATTGAATTTACATCAAATACATTTTGTAGTGAGAGACTAGTCTGAGCCTTCAGGTTCCTCCATGCTTTTCTTTGCTTGTTTAAATTCAAACTTACTCTCTGAAACATTTCCAGCAAAAGAGAGTTAGCTCCCTCATCCTGCACTTCAAGCCACAGACTTTTCCCCATATTCTCTTATTTTTTCCAGCAAGACTGTACTATAGAACAACTGAGATGTCTCAGCATTCTCACAGCATTTGCCATACCACACCACCACCTTAACCAGGGATACCAGCAAGCCTCAGACTGACACCACTTCCCCATCTGCAGTATTGGTAAAAACAAACATAAAAATCATCCTAAGCCTTAGGAATGACCAGAAGCCCCCACAGATTCAGTATATCCTTTCTGACAAGAGCTAAGAGCAGATGCCTAAGGAAAAATGTAAAGAAAATAAGCATATAATAAAACTTCCCAAACACTCCTCCGTCCTTCCCTCCCTTGACATTTCCATTTCAGTGTTTCTACACTGCCATTTCAAAGACCAGCTAACATTAATCAATCTGTAGCAGCATCCTACTGCCATTGCAGGTGACATTTCTGAAAGCCTGAGACTGTTTTCCAGCCTCTCAGTGCAGAATGACCCCAGTGCCATGACGTCCCAAGTGCGAGGGCAGAGGGGCTCCCACACCCACACAGCACCTCCGGCATCTCCGCTGAAGCAACTGTGCAAGAGTCACAAAGTCACCGAGGCGAAGAAACGTCTGGAGCCAGCATGTGAAGATGAAAGAGCAAAGCTCCACTTTTCTCAGCCAGTGAAAGCTAGAGAAACAAGACAGTGGCAAAATCCTCATCACTTGCCTTCAGCTAGAGACAGAAGGAGGAGATTCAAGTGCCAACATGACACAATAAACAAATATAAGATTTCTTTCAAGAAATGCTGACAAACATATTTTCTGACAAAGCCTTTCCTCCAGTAAAACCATTAATAATAACACCTTGTAACAGCCTTTTCCCACACTCTTGCAACTTCCCAGAAACAAACAACTCCACATGTAAAAGTGTAATGTTACCCCTAAGAGTACATATACACACAAGGATCTTAAAGACAACATTAAGTTCACACAGTTGGTCACAAGCTCTGTTTACACACACCAGTATCTGTGAACCTCTTGGTATTACTGTACTGGAAAACCAAAACAAACAAATTAAAAGGAACAACCTACACAAACTTAGCACAGTTTCCACTTTTCTGTTCAAGTAACACAGAAATTAGACTATGAACACCATGGAATAGAAGTCAAGATGGTTTAAGAAATTCTATTTGTATCTCAAACGAGCACCCTGAAGAGTGGGCCAAGGCAATTTATTCTCTTTTCCTGCATTTCATTACCTTGTACTTACCTTGCAAAGATAATCTAACTGAAGGCAGATATTAATATGTATACAACAGTGGCAAAAGGAAAAAAGCTATTAAAATACCTAAAAGAGAGGAATCTTTTAAAAAAAGTTATAGTGTGCAGCTTTGACATTGCAGTTTCTACACTTGGTGTCACTCAAAGCTGCCTTTTCTATTCATATGTATATTTTTCTGTTTATCAGCAAAAAACTTGTCCAGAATTTTCCTTTGGATTATCCAGCAGGTGAACCTGGTAAGGGAAAGAGAATTCCTATCCACTTGTTTTCAACAGGAACACATACCCTGAGTATTACCTATTGTACACTTTATAAAGCAAAACAGCAGCACACCGATGTGCACATTAACAGGAAGTGGGGAGCTTGGGCTCTCAGAGCCACCGGCAACTTTCCAGGAACTTCAAGAGTCAAAGGAGGTCAAATTGGTGAATCAGCACAGGCTCGCTGCTATAGGTGAGAGTGATCTCCGTAGCAATTAACGATGTGAGCAGATCAAGTGTGTTCAAGCCTGACATGCCATGCTTTGCCTGCAAAGGCACAGATGAAGCCATATTGGGTGTTTCCACTATCTCAGAGAAAATGGCCACCATTTGCTTAGGTTCTTGCCTGCAGAAGATCCCACAGTTTGACCAAAGCCAGTACTGCAAAGCATCATGAAATATAAATGCATGTGCATTCAGGAAGGGAAAGGAGCAAGCACCCCAGCCATCCACTGCAGACATAGTCCTTGGCTTCAAACTTGAGATAAACTCAGAATCTGGGCAATGGAACTCCTTCTGACCTTGCTACAGCACTCAGAGCAGCATTCTGTAAACCCCTTCATGAGACATCCCTCCACAACATACACTGCCCCCTCCTCATGAGCCACAGGCTCCCATAGCCCCTGCCCTTCAGAGTGTTTTAAAAGCTTTACTGTTCCCAGTCTTACTCAGCAAAATACAATGAGCCAAGCAGAGCCCAGCGGATTCAGCCGAAAGCCTCAGTGTCAATGCAGCCACTGGCAGATGAGCCAGCACCATGAGTGCATGAGGAGAGTGGAGGATACCTGCCTACAGAACAACTGACACGGGCCAAAGCACCACTCAGGCCCCAGTCAGAGTCTTCAATAAGCTCTGACATGACACACATACCATCTCATGTGCGAGCTCTGTTTGTGGTCCACATTTCTCAGGACATACCAGTCCCTCTTGCTGGCAAGATAAACCTCTCTCCATCTCCCCAGTCATCTTTCCCATGCTGCCAGTGGGATATACAAGGCCTGTGCCAACTCTGTGGTATTCTGCTTCATTATTATCTGCTTTTCCCATCAACTATTTACTTTAGTTGTTAAAAACCAATGAAGAATTTCCAAGAGCCTCTGACCTGAATTTCATTCCCTGTCTTTTTCCCTGCTAACCATCAGTTTATTTCATGCCACCCTGATGGAGGCAAATCATAGAAGGAACAACCCTTCCAGGTCTGGTGGTGAATGGGTGGGAAGGAAATGTTTTGCCTCAGAGGTTGCCTGCAAAGCTGTGTGCTAGATTAACACCTACAGCCACAAAGTTGGTACCTCCAGTCTGCTGCAATAATTAAGAATTCTACAAGCTGACCATTAAAACTGCCCATCATTCACCAACTCCACCTGTTCCATTGGCTACTGCAAACAGTGCCATTTCTTGCTTTACAAACTTCTTATTTGCTCAAGGTGGGATGGAATACAAGGAGAACCAGTGCTGCAGTGGGAGGTACTGGCAACCATTCCTGCAGCAGCATACTGTAGCTCCCCTCTGAAGCAATACATCCTCCAACTGACAAGAACAAAAATGCAGCTACCTTCCTCCAAATCTGAAGCAATGGAGATCACCAACCACAAATGCTGTCAGGCTGATAGAAGCACAGCAAAGAACAGGAATTCTTTTTTTTTTTTCTGCTGTGGCCAGGAGGCATTAGTGCACCCATCACAGCCCTGACACAGGAAGAAATGTGGGGCAATTGCACACCCCCTAAGAATGGTGCAATTGCCCTGCTGGCCAACCTGGCACATTGGGGGCATTTGCTTGAAGGTCCCCACTAAGTGTGTGGTGAGCGTAACAGCTTATTTTAGCTCTTCTTCGGCATATTGGCTTAGTGTAATTTAAAAAGCTTTGGAAAGCCTACATCCCAGAGAAAGGAAGAACTGTGGGGTACAAACACAACTAGCAAAATGAATGAAGTTTTCAAAACAGAAGATGCTGAGCTCCCCAGCTGTGAATGGTCAAACAACTTTCCCTTTCTTGCACCAAAACAGAGCAAAAATTACTCCAACTCTGTCACAGTAATTTCTGTGTATCTTGCAAGAAGACCTTCAGTTCAGAGCACTTGTGTAGCCCAACTCTCAAAGCACAACCCCCTATACCACGTGCAACAGAGCCCTTCCCTTCCTTGTCCCTGCCCCACATGCAGCATCCCCACCTCCTTCCCCCAAGTAAGGCTGTGGCTCAGCACATTCTCCTCCATTTTGCCTCCTGCAGCTTGCACTTTCCTCTTCAGCCCCACATCCCCCCGGTTTCAGCAACTCAGCAGGGAGACATCCCCCTTCCCTTTGATGGCAGCCCCAGCTGCACACAGGGCAGCCCCAGTCCAGCTCTCCCATCCCTAGTTCCCATCTGCAAGGGCACCATTTTTTTAAACTGCATTTTACAAGTAAATCACGTGCTCAGCTGCTAGTTTGGGTGCAGAGCCAAGAAACACTCTGGTGTATGGGGGAAGGGAGCTGATGTATTTTTTGTTTCATGCGACCAGCTTACCAGAAACTTCACTGAGACCAAGAGCAGATCCTCTACCCACAGCCCTCCTTTACCATAGCCCCTTCCCCCAAACACTCTCACAGCAGAGGTGCAGAGCAAATGCTCAACAGGAGAATCTGGCAACTCACACACCTAAGGCCAACCATCAAGTCCAAAAAGAGGGGGGACACCAGCTTTGCCCTCCAGCAGATCCACTAAAGGCATACATTCAAGGAGCTGCTGAATTCAAGGCTACATTCAAAGGCTATGGCCCCTCACAGAGAAAGGGAGAAGTTGTGGGTTAGGAGATGCTGAGGCAGGAGGCTGCAGGGACAATGCTAACTTGCACACACACAACACAGTTTCGTTTTTTTTGTTAGAAAGTTGAGGGGGAATGTTTCAGCTACAAGAGGCTGGCTGTAGGATGCACGCTTAAATAAAGAGCATCCCAACATGCTCTCACAGAGGTTATGAGGGGATGAGTGATTTTTTAAAAAAATATGCAGTCTAAATTTCAGATGGGTTCCATATGCTTTCTGCAATGAGATGGGCAGGAAAATATGCATGGCAGCATCTCTTAGCTCACACAGAGCTGTACAATAATGTATTTCCCTAGGTGCCCTTTGGAGACCACTCTTGAATTGCCCTGTACAGCACAAGCAGAGATTTGGGAAAAATATAAATTCTGGCAAATTTCTAGAAGACAGATAATTCAATGGTGGAAAAAATAAGTTAGAAAACAAACAAAATATCCTCATAAATGAACAACTACTTCCATAGTGTCTTTTTTTGGAGAATCTCTAGGTGTCTAACAAATATTTACTATAAGGCCAGAAAACCCTCGAAGCAAAAGGTTTCTTTCCCTACCTTTACAGAGCTGGAGAAGAAAAGTAGAGGTACTGAAACTGGAGAACATGTCAGTGAGAAGTCTGTGAACAAACTTAGATCTTTGGAAACTGAACCTTTCACTACCCTGTTTTTCATCCCTCTGCAGAAAGAGAAATGAAGATAGAAACAATGCAGTTCAGATCTAATGGATTTTGAACACTCAAAGCAAAACTGATAGGGGCAGCATTAGTATTGCTGTGATACCTCATCATGTCTCGCTCTGGGGAGCATGAAATCCTACTTCAATGGCATGCTAGGACCTAAGGAATTTTTATTATAAGGTCTGGTGTTCAGAATTGGAAAAAATATTTTTTTTTAAAAAAAACCCCCCACAACATGTAGTCTCTTTGTGAACTGCCACCCAACAAAGATTACAATGCACTTGACAAGAGCACAGCCTGAAAATAGCTTCCTTCACATGAAAGCTCCAGATCTGGACAATCTGGTGAGCACAACAACTTTAAAGTGGTCACCCTGTTCCATTACCATGCTTGCTTTCGGATTTCCAGGGAATGAGGCGCCTGACTTGCACCTTTTTCCCAAAAAGCAGCTGTTAGGCTATAGTTTTGATTTATTCTCTGGCTAAGTTAATTTCTTGTTTTGATGAATGTTTAATGCTCCTGGCTAGATCAGTTCAGATCTTGTTTGCCTGGAGGCATTTAATGCTGCTACAATAGTGTAATACTAATTTTAAGGTAATCTACAGCTCCCCCCCACCAAGTCTTTTGCTCTGATTTGGATCTAAATTAGTTGGTACATTTTGGCATTGAATTCCACAGCACCATATCCAGTCAACAGACACTTACTGAATCTCAAGAGATGGTCAGATTTGCTGATTAACAGACAACACACCCAGAACATTCTCACTGATGAAGTCTGCCTCATATACTGAGCCACAAAGACTGAAGATGAGGGGTTGAAACCACAGCTGTCATGTTATCTCAGAGCACACAGTTCTGTAAATTGCTGCCTAACCCAGGCAAAAAAATGAGGGGAAAGGGAGGTGTGTCAGAAGGAAAAAAGAAAGTGCAGTGAAATAGTTATTAAAGCACTAACACTGATGGCTACAAAGGAACTTTCTCAGTTGAGATTCAGTTTTAATGAGGTGGCGGTTAAGATGTCAAGCCAACATGTCTAAGACTAAACCCTCCTTTGTCTACAGAACACATAAATGAGAAGAGTGGCAGAAAAAGTTTCTCCATACTACCCACCAGGCAGCCTCAGCTTTGACCTAAAAGGAATACTTCTGCCCTACAAATGTTATTTCAACAAAGAGGTTGAAATTCAAATCCAAAAGAGACAGCAGGGCATGGTCTCCTATGGCCAGTGCCTGAGAAGCCTTCACAGTCCAATATGAGCTCCATGGAGCACAAAGGTGGGCTCTAGACTGCAGCACTCCCTGGTAAAAGAAGCTTCTGAACAGGCACTATTCACAGCAGACAGCACAGTAAAAACATGTGTCCTTATGCTTCCTTTTTTTGCTATCTCTACCTGGACAGCTGGTCTAGCAAAATGAGACTGGGGACCTTGCTCATCCTATCATTAAAACTGCTGTCTTCATTTCAAGGGGGATGCTAGCAAAGGTAATCCTTGCCCCTTCTTAAGCCTCTCTCCTTTTCTTCAGTTCTTCTGTCAAGTGGTGTATCCAAATACTGCAGTCCTTCAGCACAGCAGGCAGAGGACAACTACAGGTGTTTACTGTGAAGATACTGCTGTGGCCCCAGCACAAAAATACATAGCTCACAAGCTCACAGACAGCTGAGGAACATGGAAAAAACAGTATGGCCCATTACCTAAAATAACTAACTAACTAACTATTCACCTGTGCTGTAGGACTGGTCTCCGCAGCAAAAAGAGGTTCCTGGGTCCTATGACCCAGCAGAGGAGGGAAGCAGTGGCAGGGCAGGCAGCACTGTTCAGGACTTACGGACAGCAAGTCTCTCAAGCTGCCTATATCTAACACAGCCAGGATCTGAAGTGACAGCAGCCAGCGGGCAGGAAGGCCTAGAAAGCATGGCCTCCAGGCCCTGGGAAATGCAAGCATAAAATGTGCTTCTAAAAGACAAACATTAACGGCATTTATAGACAGGAACGGAGACGGGAGACTAAGATGACTAAAGAGGTGTCCAGAGGGAAGCCAAAGCCACAAGTATGGAGCATGGGAAGGACAGAGCACCCGCCAAAAGGGGCAGCATGAGGAAAACAGGATCATGTGAGATGAGAAAGCCCAGCTCAGCGATGAGACCTGTTGGCCTTGGTGAAAGGGAGCAAAGGGCAGCACAGTGGCTGCCCAGGGCAGGCTGTTCTCCTTCATGGGCCATAACCCTCAGCAGCCTTACTGATCATGTCACCCACAGTTCAACAAAGAGTAAGTCTGGCAACTTCTGATTAGTTTAGCAACTGTTATCATCACAAACTAATTAGTTTTTCATTTTACAATTGTTTAAACACTTTCCCATTCTTCACACTGCACCCATATCCACTCCTCCACCACACACTGAAACGTGTTTCTCTGTTCAGCTGGAGCAAAGCCATAAATCCAGTCCTCACAGCCAAGGAGGTGCCCGGAGAGGGCACTCAGCCTAACCACAACAGCCACCATCCAAAACAGTGACCATGCGGTTGGCAGATCAGCTTAAGAAGTTTCTGCCTTCAGCCCATTTGCTTGTTCTCACCTCCTCAGCCAAGTTCAGTGCCAGATCAGCTGCTTGGGTGACAGCCCTATGAGCAGAGAAGGAGAAGAGAGAAGCAAAGGCAATTTTAATTCTTCTCTGAAGTCAGTTAGCTTTGAAGGCAGTTGATAAAATTAACAACCCTAACAGAAACTGCCCACTGCAAACAGCAACCAAATAAAGCTGCTAGTTCCCAAATGGCTGATGACCAAGGCACAGCTGCGACGGGGGAAGGAGAGGGGGAAAGCGCACATGAATCCTTGAGTGAGTCACTCACTCCCTGCATCCCTGCTGGCCTAGATAAATGCTGCTGCCAGTCAATGATGGGTGCTGCAAACCAACTCTTAAGCCCACAGCATCCCTGCTGCACATCTCCTGGTGGGCACAAAGCCTGCACTGAACAACACCATCTCTGTGCAAGTGGGCAAGCAGGAGAGGTAGTCACAATCACCGTTAGGGCTCAGAGGTTCCCATTTTGCTATCATCAACTTGTACGTCTCTTCTAGCCCTTGCTCCCGTTTTCGGGAGTTGCCCCTCAAGGGCTGGCATCTCAGGCAGGTGAGGATGCGTTATAAAGCTTGCCCTTTCAGACAAGGAAAACACTGAAAAAAATGTGAAAGCAAATAGATAATAAAATAAGAATGTAATAAAGACACTGTGTAGAAAGTTGCTCTGAGTCCCTGCACTGGCATTAGTTTGTTTACAGTGCTGGCTGCTCACTTGTACCATCTGAGCAACGAGTCCTGGCAGATTATGGCAGAACTGCCTTACCTTGATGCAGAAGTTAAGGATGAAGGCAGAATTACCCAAAGCACAAAATGCATCAGAATTAAGAGCAAATCATATCAAGTCTATACCACGTGTAACATCTCCACTACAGATGCACCAAGGACAGGGAACTGGTCTAAAACAGACACTCCAGCTACTTAGATCTCTGGAAGACAAAAGAAAGCCTCAAATGCTGTAATACGGAGGCACCACAGCTGCAAATCCTGCAGTCAAGTCACTCATTGTTTTAAGAATGAAGGAGTTTAAGTAAGTCCTGTGCCCAATGCAATCCCTGTGGGAGAGCTATTAAAGTTTTAACTGTCCTCACCCATTGAGAATGTGACAGATTTCTTTACCCTGGTTTCCTATGTGTACAAATACACCAGAAAGAATAGGGCAAGAAAGGGAAAAGAACCTTGAAGGAATAGAACCTCAATTGGCTGCATCTGCAACACTGGTGAACACGCTGGATGCTGAGCATGTCAGAAAAAGAAGCTGGCTAGCTGATATTCATATCAAGAAGAAAAGGTCAGGCCACAAACTCCAAGTTTCAGGCTAATGATGCTATATTTTGCAATTTTCTAAATTCTACCTTCTATGTCACACAGTTCTGAGAACTTCCCTCATGACTCTTGGTTGTGAAATTACAAAACACATGGAACCCTGGGCAAAACACGGTTGTTCTCACAGTTAAAACTGACCAGGATTGCACTGGCCTCTCCTTCAAATCATTATCATAAGTATTTCAGAGAATCCAAAGGAATAAAAGAACAGCTTATCCTTCATCTAATCCATCTCTCCCTCTGGCCTGAAGACATATCTTAGAGTGATTTTCCCACTCCCTACCACAAAAAAACCCCAATCATTTTAGATGCACCTGTAAAACTTCCTGGCCTGTAACTTTTAACATATGATGGGAGGATTACAGTGCTGCCACGCATGGTTCCAAGAAAGGAATACACACAGAAGAGACAGCACAAGGCAGCAAGTAAGGTGCTGCACAGGAAACCTGCCTCAACCCAGAGCACATTAACAGCAAATCCTACCAAGTACACGTACATGCAATAGCTTCATAAAGGGTCATTGATATAACTAAATATTGACAAAAGGTCAACAGATTAAACTACTTGTGCAGTCTTTATACAGCTCCCTAGACACGTGGAATTGCTTGAAAGCTTTGATGCCAGGTTTCTCTAATGAAACTGCAGCCAAAAGAAGCATATCTGAGCTCCTTTACTGCATTACGAGAAAGTGAAGAAGAAAGATATGATCATTTCTACAGCCTTCAGACCAACACAGCACACACTGAGAAACAGCAAGAGAATGAATGAAACAAGAGTGGTCAAGACACGAAGTGCTGCCTATTGTACCCTAAAGGGGCAAAGCAAACTGACTTACATTAGTCACAAGTACTCTGTGCAGTCTCCAGCTGGGTACTCCAGCCCACCGACTCTTCTGAAGCACCCAGTGCTGCTGCCCATTCCAAGAAAACATCTGGCTAGCAATGCCAATGTGCCAAAAAACAGGCTAGCCCAAGATAATGATGTATTCATGAGGCTTCTAATGTCTCCTCAAAATACAAAGATGTCCTGCCTTAAAAAGTTCTGTCTTCCACCCAGCTCTGGCAAAGGTATCCTAAACCAGCAAATCCCTGCTTTAGAAGAAAACAGTCCAGGGACTAAATAAACTCTGGAGAGCCAGAGGGAACAATCTTCCCATTATACTGAGCTCATGTAAAAATATAGCAATGGACAAATCAACCAGTGGACTTAGAGACCTGGGAAAACTTCTTTATTCCCTTCTATCGGTCAGCCTGGTCCATCCAATACCACTCTAAAGTAATCTCTGCTTAACTTCCCTAAGCATCTGGCTCCTGAGCACAGAACATACGTCACGTGCCCCAGTGCTTATACATCTGTGATAGAGGCAGATTTATATCAACTGGCTCAGGTCCTGCTTGTGCAATCGATCATCCTTTGTCATATTTAAGAGCGGCATTTCTTTAGCCTAACTCTGAAACCTAGGGCAAGAGACTACTCACTGAGCTGTCAAGGAGACCAAGAACTCAGAGATAAAAGGTCTGTGGGAGGAGGAAGTCACTAGGATTGGTGGACCTGTGTGGGATAGAGCAGGGGTCTGTGTTCTTTGGAGAAAGAAACATTTTTAGGAGAAACAGCTTGCTGCTACCAGCAATTATGCTACATTGTAAATAGCAAATACGTTTCCATTTAGTGACCAGAGTTTGAATTAATGTGTGATTCCAGCACACATTTTTTGCTTTTGAAGTCCAAGTTTCCCCTCTTATATTCCTTCCATCTCACCATAATTGTGGACTCTTTCCTTACTTCACATTTTAACCAATCAGTTTGTGCTTATAAATAAAACTATTTTTCATTTTGAAATATAAACAATGAACTCAAAAGGCCTATAGAATAAAATGCATACTTTGGCTCTTTACAGTAAAGTCAGCAAGTAACTTCATATAAATCTTAATTTAGAAGGCATCCAAAAGAGAGCTGAGGGTCACTGCTGGTGACCTCTGAACGTCAGGCAGGACTGTAACACTTGGCTATCTCCACTTGTACGTACAGACTGGGTAATGAGATGCTGGAGAGCAGCCCTACAGAAAGAGATCTGAGGGTCCTGGTCGATGGCAAGTTGAACGTGAGTCAGCAGTGCCCTGGCAGCCAGGAGGGCCAACCATGTCCCGGGAGCCATCAGGCACAGCATCGCCAGCCAGGCAAGGGAGGGGATTGTCCTGCTCTGCACTGGGGCAGCCTCACCTCAAGTGCTGGGGGCAGTTTTGGGCACCACAATGTAAGAAACATATAAAGAGCATCCAAAGAAGGACCATGAAGATGGCAAAGGGCCTTGAGGGGAAGGCTTTTGAGGAATAGCTGAGGTCACTTGGTCTGTTCAGCCTGGAGAAGACGAGACTGAGAAGAGACCTCATTACAACTGACAACTTCCTCGTGAGGGGAAGAGGAGGGGCAGGTACCGATCTTTCCTCTCTGGTGTCCAGTGACAGGTTCTGAGGAAATGACCTGAAGCTGAGTCAGGGGAGGTTTATGTTGGATAGGAAAAGGTTCTGCACCCTTCAGCAGGTGGTTGGACTCTGGAACAGGTTCCCCAGGGAAGTGGTCACAGCACCAGCCTGACAGAGTTCAAGAAGTGTTTGGACAATGCTCTCAGGAACATGGTGCGACTCTTGGGGATGGTCCCGGTCAGTGCCAGGAGCTGGACTTCAGTGATCCTTGTGGGTCCCTTCCAGCTCAGGATATTTGGTGATTCTATGATTCACTTCTACGAGCACCCCGGAGACCTGCGAGTATAAGCGTAGGCAAGAGCAAGCAGCTACCCTGCCACAGGAGTAGCAACTAAGGTCAGCTATAAGCTGGATATAAAGAGGGGGTGGGGAAAGGCTGCAGTGAAGACTTGGTGTCATACCAGGACAGGCAGAGAGACAGACCAAAGAGAATAGGTCATGATTTGGTGGGGGGAAGGGCAGGATGGGAGCTGCCAAGCAAAAGAGAGAGAAAATGAGGCATGATCCTGCCCGACAAAGGACAAAAAAAAAAAAAAATTCTGGAAAATTCTCTTTTGTAGCATTGAGGTGACGTGTAAAGTACTGCTCCAGCAATACAGAACTGCCAGAAGAATGTTACATTGGCTGGTTTGCACAGAGAGGGAAGGAAGAAGATGCACTTGATGGCCTCCTCAAAAGAAGATGTATGGTCTTACCAAGAACTGCTCTCCTTTGCTCTCTCCAGAAGGTTCACAAGGCAGAGCTGGAAGGACAGTATTTGACAGCATTAAGACATTCTTTCCTGTCCTTGCTGCCTTGAAAATAGAAATATATCTGAGATGCAAAACAACCTGACCCAATTTACAAGCAGTTTTCTAGATTTCTTTTCAGAAAAGGTCAATGTAACAAGGTCAGATAGGCTTTTATGGAATCTGCTTGCCAAATCCAAGACAGCACTCAAGAACATTATTGTTCCAAGTCCGTTACGGATCTGTCTCCGAAGATGAATAACATTTGAGACCGTGGAGACAATTCAGAGCAGGGCTCAGAGAACTTCTGTGTGCAATTTTTCTATTTGATATACCATTTCCACCTAAAACTAAGCTTTCTATTGCATTACAAGTCCTTCTTTTTAATAATGCACTTACCACGTGAGTCATATCTCCCTAGACATCTTGGTGAATATTGTTTCTGGTTCTTCAGGGTAGCTTGTTAGCATACTGTGTGTATCTGCGAGGGCCAGACAGCATGGCACTAGCACAGTGAGCTTTCTCCAAGAGCTTTTAGCAAGCCCACAGGCTTCCTAACCTGCAGGCTGGCAGCTGTCTATTAGTAGAATGCCAGGAAAAAAATAGGATGCCCCTTCACAAGGATTAGGTGTGCAATCAGGAGCACGTGTCTGAGCACAGTCCAAATGTAGAGGACTAACTGCATGCTGTCACACGTCTAACCAAACAAGTTAAAGCAAGGGTTGATTCTCCTGCTTTAGAGACATGACCCAGCTTCCAATATGAGAAACAAAGATCAGCATATGGAACAGAAAATCACTTGAGAAGTGCACCATAACCCTCATTAAAAAATGAATACACAAATTACCATCTAGAATTAGGTTTCACATGAGAAAAAGGGGCAATAACTGCCTTTTGTAAAAAACCTGCATCACCTGCTATATCACTGATAAGAGTAAAATAAAACAAGAGGAAAGAGAGCTTTGAGCAACTGCATTTATATTAGTGAGACAGGAGGGAACGGAGAAAAAAGCCTTCATTAGTCACTGATAGGATAAGTTGTATTTACAAAGACTGAATTAGTCATCCACTGTTTTCTTTCCAGAGGAAGCTAAGGAGGGCTCTATCTTCCTGGCTTCCATGGGAGACCAGGCCTCCATGCTTCAAAGTGCAGCTGCTGCACATTTCATTCCAGAAAGTGTTCATAGTGGCACAAGGTCTCCATATCCCTCCACCTAGGCACTGCCTTCTGCTCTCTGACAGACACCGACTAGGAAGATGCAGCTGGAAAATGGATCCTTCCAATTGGCATTGGCCCACACTGTCTCAAGGCTCGGTCTATTAAACACACATCAAAACAGCACCGCCAGCTCTGGTGGGAGGAAGATGCAGGAAAATCCTGAGGCTGCAGCTTCTCTAGTAGCTGTCACTGCTCTCATGAAAGCTCATCCACAAGGGAAGAGTGCAAGGCAAGCAATTCAGAGGTTTTGAAAAGACAGCCACTCCTCTTTTCTTCCCTAAAGTTGCAGCATGCTGCAGAAAGCCCAAAATACACAGAGACTCTACCCTAGCCAGGGTAGTTTGAATTGTCTGGACTACGCTGTACTTCTGCATGGCTTCTGTACCTGCCCCAGCTTTCCGAGCACACCTCATCCCCAGCCAACAGGGAAGGCTGCAGCAAGAAGGACCTGCCTGTCAGTATGAAGGGAGCACCGAGGAAATGCTGCTGCTTTGCTTCCACCAGCACCTGCAGAGAGTTTCACATTCTAGAGAACTGGAGGGTCAGGCAGGTTAAAGAATGCAAGAGTAGTCACAGACTAAGTATGTTGTCCCTTTAAATGCTGAGCTGCTATCAACTCTTCAAGAGTTTCTGAGCTGTGGAGAATCTGCCTCCAGTTCATATGAGCAATTCTAGGAAGTTCTCAAATTCCTGAGAAGAGGGCTGCCAGCTCAGTACATGTTTTACTGCTACTGTACTAAAAACCTGTTCATTCCTGTTAAAAAAATAAATGAAAAAATCAAACCTGTAACCACACTCAAGTCTATCCTGCTAACAGTGATGTTGCTGCCTCCTTCCCTGCCCAGCCACTCATTCATCTTCACACAAAATAGCAAAGGGATTACGCAGATGTTGCTTTGCTATCCTGACCTTCTTAACCTATGCCCACATGCCATCAGTGATGCTGTGCGTTCACTGTCCCTTCAACCATACGTCAGAGGCTAATTCCCTTCTGGCTGTACCCTCATTCAGAAGCTGGGTGATAATTCTCATCTCCTGCTACACAGCTTCACAGGAAGAGAGACAGGAACTCCCTGCATCAGTACAACTGAGGTCCAGAGCACAGCACTAGTTGTAAAGCACAACGAAGGACAATACTGGCAGTGTAACCCAGAGTTGTGTCCAATGGAGGGGCAGCAGGAACACTGAAAAACTGAATGCTCAGAGAGCCAGTCCACGGCACAGCCAGCGTAGAGCATCTGTGGATGTCTGCCTGGGGAAGAGTAAGTGGGAGAGGGAACTGCACCATGAGGGACAGGATTTCACTCTAGTGCCCAGCAGAAGCAGCAGTTCAAATGGAGCTGAGGCTACTGCAAAGGAACAATAGAAGGTGGATGAGCCCTCAGTTTGCATGCAAGCTGTTTCCTTCTCCTGGGTCTCTGTCTAATCCAGAAAAAGAGGCTGCACAAGTCCTTAAGAACAGGTCAGCAAGGATTTTCACAGTGATTACTTGACTGCACTTAGGGATACAGGAAAGTTGCATCCCATCCAGCAATGATAAACGACCTTCACTGTCCACTTCCTGCTTCACAGACCCCAAGAAGAGATGCCAAAAGCAGCCTTGAATAAATCCATGAATCCATGGTGATGTCTAGAGTGAGGGAACAAACACCCTTGATTCAGAACAGGATCTTGATAGATCTACAGCTGGGGAGATTCCAAGTGAACAGGAGGAAAGATTCTGAAAATTGCTTGGCAAACTGGAGGAAGCATATAGCAGACACAGGACCAGGTGGCAGGGAAAGGTCTCTGGCAGGGACAAGAGGGTAACTTCTGCATGGCCATGACTGCAATGATCCCAGTCATTACTGCTGGTGAGCCTTGTGTCAAGAGCCAAGCACCAGAAAAATGAAAATCTCAGAACCTGTCACAATCACTTCAGAGCATGCAGGGAAGCAGCAGGTATCTCTTATTTTGATTTCAAGAGTCAGGTGATCTTGGTCTCAGCCTCGCCATCCCCACAGTTCTCCCCTATTTTCTGCAGTGCTCCAGGCATCTGCCCTGGGGAGCTGCAGGGCTGACACATCCACAGGGCAGAGTAGAGTCACCTTTCCAAGAACAGTTTTCTCTGGAGCTTTGTGGGGAAGAAAAAAACCCCAAACAACAAAAACCAAGGCCTCTTCAAACCAAAATCCCTGAGACAAACCACAACCCAACAATCTCACTGCTGAAACTTAAACACCAACATAGCGAATAGTTCCCACAATTGCATTTTCATTCCTTTGGCAGGAAAGGTGTGTGGAGGAGCAAAGCAAAGCATACTACAGCACACATGGGTTACTAGGCTTCTTGGTCACTTTCCCAGTTTTTTGATCCCTTTTTCACATTTCATAAACCATGAGAATCATTGTAATTCCCCATGTACACTACAGCCATAGTACTAACTTCCATGACCTCCAGGACATTAAAAACACCAGCATCCCTAACACACCACAGCTAGCACAGACATAGGCTATCAAAATCCTTTGGCTTTCCAGAGCCCTCTCTTTGCTACTCTGCCATGAATGGACAGATGGATGGCTCTCGCAAGTGTCTTTCATCCATCTGCCTCCTCACCTCAACTAAGGGGACAGAAATCAGCCATCCCTTGGATCTGACGATGACGATGATGAATCCAGCACTGTGGACAAGCTGTTGCCTATAAGGACTCCAGTGATCACACAGGTTTTTCTCCATAGGGTTAGAGACAGGAGAAGTTCCAGGAGGCTGGGCTTCAGTGAACGAGACCCTGTGCAAGGGGATACCATAAGCAGCTGTTCTCTGAGAAGCCAAGACCTTCACTTTAAAAGTACAGTAGCACTGTGAGAGATAGTGTAAAACTGACGTGATAAGCAAACTACATAACAATTTCCTCTGGAACTGGCACTCATAAGCAGGAGACAGACACCCAGCTTCTGATATTGTTCCTGCTGGGCACCTTCTGTCCTTGCAAAAGAGCTCAAATCTTTATGGAGATGTCTACTCCACAATCAAAGGTCTAATCGCAGCAGGAACAGACATATCCATGTTAGCACTACACTCACTAGCAGGAGTAGTAATAGTGGGATTCATAGACTTGAACACAAATTGCACAGGCCTGCTGGGGACTTACATATGTGCCTAAGCTGCTAGCCTCCACTGAAACCCACATCACTGTGACTTCAATGCTATTATCTCTACACCACTGAGAATAAAGTTAGTGAACTATGTCCTTCATGCTGCAATCACACCTTCTGCTACACTACCAGCAGAGACTCAGCTCTCTCTTCATCAGCTTCAGATGCTTAGTACTTGTGTTTAGACTAGGAGTAGCACAGTAAAAGGAATGGAGAGAGAGAAATACAGACACGGTGAGATACTACTAATTATGCTTTCCTTGTCCAGTCCTGTGCATTTTCACTCTCAAACACTGAACACATCCAGAAACAAATTCTATAATAACAATAATTATATTAATAAATCGTAATAATAACAGAAAAATACATCAAGAGGGAGAGACACATGAAGGGCAGCTCTGGGAACTCACACCACATGTGGGTGAAGTGATTATATTCCCTAGCACAACTCCACTGTCCACAGTCAATTTCATTTTCAGTGCAATGAGCAGCCTCCAGAGAAGAGCCAGGTGAGTTCAGTCACACACAGGACTGGTCCCCCACCTCAACATGCTGGCAGCACTACTTCCTCATTCAAAACTGTGATCACTCCCTTCACTTGCCTTTTTACATCACATCACCCAGCACCATGGGGCAGTCCTGGTAGTTACTGTGTTCAACTTACAGCTCAACTCTATACTTGAGTGTGGTATTCCTAGGTTGAGTTAATGTTCTCCCAGATCTGACAGTCAGAAGAGATTGTAAAAAAACAAACAAACAAACCAATTCACTAAAAAGAAGCCAGGCCTCAATTACCCAGCACTTCATCCTTTCCCCTCCAAAAGGTAGGCATCAGAATGAAAATAAGTTTTCAAAATTATCATTCTGAATTTTATAAATATTGGGATAACCTCAAAGGCACATGGACAGGAACAAAAATGAGGGTACAGAACTGAAAGAGGCTTTAGACCAGGAAGGTCAGAAGAATGACACCAACTGAGCCATCATCAACAGGACTGAACTCCATCCCATTTAAGCATGTGCTTGTTGTACCACCAGCATGCTGCCAGGAGCTCAGGAGTCCGAACCATACTCAAATTACGAGCTACAGCTGGCTACCAGAGGCCACTGAGCCAAAGAAACTGAGAAGCAGACCACTGATAAACACACAGTGCTACTAGCTATGGATGTGTGTTTTGGGACTTCTGGAACAATGAGGTCCATGAGGGCTCAGGTTATTGCTGGAACAAGAACAAGTCCCCACCAGTTGATTGTATTTTCTTCATTTCTCTTCACCAAGCAAACCCCACAAAATACATAATTTAAGAAAATAATCAACCCTGCTAACAAAAGTGTAGAACAGCTGAACACACTCCTTTCTTCCCTTAAAATTAACAGAGCGTAAATCTGTTTAAGAGTCCCCAAAGTTGGAGACACATGCTAACAAAATTAACCACAGAAAACAACTAGCTGGAACCCTAGGGATCTGCAAACTAGTTAATTTTGCAGGATGAGAAGTATCTAGGAAAGAGAGCACAAGAAAGGCAGGGCAGAAGAAAACGCTCTATTCAGTCTGCATCACTACCAGCCCACTAGTGGGCAAAGAACAACTCACTAGTACTCCCATATCCACTATCTTGCTATGTCAAGAAAGCAAGTAAAACAGGAAGCCTAAGAATAAATGCAAAAACAGTTATTAAGGTAATATAAGATATCAGAGAGACCAGTGGTCTCGCCCAAGAATTCAACAGGATACTTTAAAAATTCACCAAAAGGGACAGACTTGCTTAATTGTTACAGCAAGCTTATACAAAAGAATCCTGTTAGCTTGTTTCAGAACTCTTCCTGAGGGAACTGAGGGAAAGGCAGTTTGGTGACAGGACCTGAGAGGAAAGAATGGATGTTCCCTGTAAAACCCTGATGGCCAAGGTGCTCAGGTGAACAGTGATAGCCTGTCCTGCTTGCTTTGGTGGCTGACAAAGCACACTGCCCTGCCGGCACATGCAAACCCACAGGCATGGAAGGCATTCCTCCCAGCTCCAGCGCTTAATCATGAAAATGTTTGAGTGATGTCCCACCAGGGTAAGCAGGGGACATTGTTCTGCCCAATGGTCCAGGAAAGGCTACATCTTGAGATGCACAGAGGCAGAGAGGCAGCAGCTGAGGGGGAAGGTCTAGGGAGATTAACATGTTTATCTCCTCGCTTAAGTCTCTTACTGGCCAATGGTTTCAGCGTGATGGCAGCAACAGGACTAAAAATAAGAACTCAGGCATTACCAGTGACTCACCGTGTGGGCAATGACACTGCGAGGGATCACCGACAAAACCGCTCCCACTCCCGGAGCCTGGCTCTTGAATTGTATGAAATGACTTCCCACAGAGACAAAGGAGACACTGCATAGAGATCTCTTCATTCAAGTGCTCTTACGACTGTGTGACATTCTGTTCAACCATGCAGTGGCTTTAAACAGATAATCAGACCAATCTCAGATCCAAATTTTTTCGGTTCAGCACTTGAAACAGAGGCTTGAGGGGACAGAAAACACCATCAAGACTAGACTTCCAGAACATTAAAATTCCCTGCTAGAGGTGATATTAACCACTGCTGGTCTTCCATGTCTACCAGTAAATAAATTTCAAAGGCATAGCAATGCCAGGATGTTGCATTAGAAGAGTTCCTTCAGTAAAGGCTGGTTCACATCAGCAAAGCTAGCACCACAGCAAGACATTGTTTAGACTGAAGAACCTCACACTTCCTCCAAAAAAAGCCCATATAGCCTTCAGATATTATTTTAGTAATTCAGCTGCATAGAGATGCAATAGCATCTCTGATTCCTTAGGTAAACTACTGGAATTGAGGGTTTCAGTGGCACAGCTGTAGGAGTTAACATCCCACTACAGCACTGATATAGTACCCCTGACTTCCTCCTCTGAAAGGCCACAGCTAAGATAAAGCCAGATTTTTTTTTTTTAGTATCTCTAGGAAAATAGAGATCACTCTTCTGGCACTGTCTGTGGTGCAGATTTGTCCAACAGCAGGTACAGAAGATCCCCTTGTTGCAAAGCTGGCAGTCACTGCAGTCACATCCTTCCCCTGCCTCTTGCCTAATGGCCCTGCACCCTCTTTACCTCTGATGCTGGCGCAAGCACTTGTGCAGCAGCACAGTGAACTGGATAACTGAACTGATCCATCATTAACCTGGTTCACCACGCATCTATATAAAGAATTTGTGCTAGTGCAAGCAGGGAACAGTCAGAAGAAAGGCTGCCTCTTGCAGCAGCAGAAGCACAGAGCTCATGCTGGCCGAGACTGCTCATGTTGCTATGGGGTACAATTCAACCACCCTTTGCTGTGATGCTCCAAGACACTGCTCACATGCAGTTCATGTCAGACCGTAACATGTTATAGTCTTCTGACTGAATTACCCCTAGTTTCTGATCCATCATAAGAGAGAACTGTTCAGAGCTCCCCTAATACTCTCCCTTCATAACTTCTGGCACTCATATAAGAGGCCATCATTTTTACAAGTACATAGTGAAGATCAATCTTTACCATCCCCTCATCGCGTAGTGAAGAAAAATACTCAGTTCTGGAGATCAAAAAAGCAGAGTGAGGATACAGCAATTTATTTGAAATTTGCAAGGAGTCAGATCCTGCGCCTAAAAGAAAGAAATAAAACCCCATCCATAGAATACCAGGATATCACATGCGATCTAGATTGTATCAAGGCAAATAGGACATTGCTACTGAGACAGCAGTGCTTAGAGATAGGCTGTTCAGCAGTCAGTGAAACACAGCGATTTCCCAAGAAGCAACTATGCAGTTGGATGCTTACAGCCAGAATCAAGGACCTCTCCCATGAGAACAGACACTGCCTGATATCCCTCAGGTTGCCTACTGCTCTTTAACAAGAACAACCAAAACTAGAGCATACCAATTCCTAAATCTGCGCTTAGGTCCCTCTCATTCATGCAGTATACTGGAGAACTTGCAAGGAGGCATCTCTCTTATGCCTCTAAGCATATAGAGCAATTCTCTCTCTAGCTCTAGCTGGCCAGGAAACCACCAGGTCAGAGCACTGAAGCATTTACAGCATCCAAAGTTAAAACTGGAGACAGCTAAAGCTTCCCAGTTTGCCCTACAGGAATGGAGCCACACATCAAGAATTATTCAAATATTAGAGTAACAGGACACTTGATTCTGCAACTAGAAGAAATGGAAGCTTCAAGGGGACAGCAACTTATCTAGAAAAGCACACCAGTGACTGCTTATGTGAGGAGCTCTTCTTCAGCCTATATATAATTCTGCACACTAAGAGATAAAAACCATGAAGATGGCACCACAGGAACAAAGAAAGTGAAGACAGGTCTAGGGAAAGCAGCTACCAAATTGCCCAGGCAGGTGTGGGAGGAAGGGGTTTCAGAAGGAAAAGCCAGGCGACACCAAGAGCCGTGGCTGGCAGGAAGTGCTGTGCCAGACTCACACTGATGGCAGCCTGCACTTCTGCGGGCTAAGATAAACCTGTCTTGGCCTCTCTGATCTGCAGCACAGGGAAGACAAGATAAACAGAGTCCAGAGAGGGAAAACACCCATTTTATCAGGAAAAGAGGGGATTTTGAAGAGTTTGCTTTGTTTATCAAATAAGCAGGTCCTCATACAGGAGGACTTGGGGCAGTTTGCTTTCCGACATCAGAGGTGAAAGAGGGCAACATTTCTCAGAAAACCAAATGTCTGCTGCTCTAAGGTGTTTTTCCAGTCTTCTCTGCCTCCTGCTGAGTAAACATATCTTGCCCTGTCCAGCTATTCTGACAAGAGACTGTCCTTAGGAACTTTTGGTTGCCTTCATGATTACAAGATAGATCCTTTAGTCTTAACAACTGGGCAAAATCAGTTTGCAGCTCTCTGGTGATCAGATGCTCCCAGGAATATAATTCGGACAAGAGAAACAATGAGTCATATTTTGGCAAAAATACATCAGATCTTTATTTTGCATCTTCCTGTGTTTGTCAGTGCAAGGCTGCTTCCCTCTGCTCCTCACACTTTTAAAAGAGCAATAACTATCACCACTCTCCCCCTCCAAGAAAAAAGCTTTATTATTTCTTCTGATTTTATGCTGAAGCATCATATTCCCAACATGTTAACTGTCTTCATCATGTCTGAGTTATGCAATAGGAGAATTCAGATTCAGCTCCAATTTAAGATACAGCTTCACTCTGTGATTCCCCAGCCTATGACTGCAATTCAGTGGTTCCATTACCACTGTCAGTTTGGAATGCACTTTGAGATCCCTCAGCTTATGAAATTCTATTACAAAGATAAAATATTTGCTCCTGGTTCAGTTCATAAGATTCTGATTAGCAAAGCTCTATGGGTATCACCAGACCAGCTCTCATAATCTACCTCAATAGACTACAGTGATCCAAAACATGACAGCTTATTAGCAAATATTTCATGTTACAGGAAAGATCCTTCTGCTCAGCACATAAATTGTTAAAGTCTCCATTCACTATGTAGAAAATACATGTTAACATATAGACAGGTCATGACTAAGCATCAAGAAGAACAATTTGAAACATCCTTCAAATAAAATACAGATCCAGCATTTCATACTGGCTGCAAAAAGAACACCTGGCATTTCCTATGACAACTTCTAGCACTGGATTTTCAGATGCTTTAAACAGCAATTAATTTAGCCTAATAGCTCCAGCCGTAACAGAATACACCATTTTACAGAAACACAATCCAAGACTCAAAATTGTCTGCAATTCTAAAAGGTTGAGGCTCAGTATGACTCTCTGCTCTTCCACAGATGATGCTTGCCCAACAATCTAATTTGCTTTGACCAGACGTTAGCTACCTCTGAAAGAACGGAGACAGGCAGGAGGGAGAAAGGAAAAAGAAAAAAAAAAAAAAAAAAAAAAAAAAGAGGGGGTATTGGGCTTTCTGTCTGAATTTAATACCAACCTCAGCAGACACTGAAATGCAATGACTTCCTTATCACCACACAAGCTATGAGTAAGGTTTTTAAGGAAAAGGGTAATATTGTCCCAGAGATACCCATTTGCTATAGGTGCTTCTAACAAAGGGCACTTCTTGGTGTCTCCTCTTCCATACCAGCTACACAGAAACTATGCTCTAGTATCCAAATGTAAAATGCACTTTGAAGTGGCACCCAGCCATTTATCCCAATTCACTCTAGTCAAAAGATATTCTAGACATCTTGGAAGCAATGGCAGATTGTGACAAACTGTATCTTTGTTCCCCAAACTCTTTTGCACACTTTTCACAAGTCATAGGAAGGGAGATAGAAGTGGCAGCTACTGCAAAAGACATTCTCTCTTAGTGAAGGATCCATAGATATAAAAGCCTTCCTTCCCTACTAGCCAACATTCAACCCAGGAGTGTGAGTAATAAAACACTGGATTGCAGCACTGAATGACCAAGTCAATGAAGAGAGAGGGGAAGAACATTTATATAGACCCAGTAGGTATAACACATATTTTTAAAAATGGAATACCTAAGTTCTGTTCCAAAATACCTAGAAGTTAAAAAAATAGCAGAATTAACATTGTCTATGCAAATTGGTAGTGATGCCACATCACAGATATGATTAGAGAACACGTGATTAAATGTTTGATCCCAAGGAATGCTCGACAATGGGAGTGTCAAGATAAATTATGCCCAGCAGATGCATGGGTGCCCAGTGCTTCCATCTCAAAACCAGACAAGCTAAGGAGAGCAAGAGGCAATTAATGAAGTCCAAGTTTTAGCACAAGGTTACATCATGGTATTCAGGTTTGCTGAATTACTTTTTCCCTTCCTTCTGTTAATACCTTATTACAAGATATGAAATTCTAGGGGAAATAATCTCTTTTGATTTTTCCGTAAGGAAATCCCAATCTTTTCAAACACATCAGTCTAAGAAAACAGAGCAGAGACATATCCTTGCAATTCTGGGTCAAACTCACAAATCTTGGACTCGTGGCAATGTACAACAGGAGAGAGCAAGATGAAAAGAAAATCTGGCCAAACACGCACGCAAAGCTGGCACTGGTGAGTGGCTTTGGCCATCAGGCCACAAAACACTTTGCACCAAGAACTAATTTCTCCTTTCACCTACAGAGCAGCACTCTGCACACCCCCATCAGTGCCCTGCTCCCCGCTGCACCGCCAGCCGCCTCCTCGATGCACTGGCCTGCTGTCCAACAAGCTCGCAGCTCCACTGGCGATGGCAGCTCACCACGCAGCAGCTCACCATGAAGCATCTTTCTCAGCTCCATTTTAAAGGAAGCTGCTAGCCAATGCTCCTGCATGTCCTAGGTATCCACTAGGCTCTGATTTCCACACAGAAACAGCTTCAGAAGCCTGTTTTCTTTTCAAGAAGGTGATTATCTCCCACAGATGGCTCAACAGTCCCTACAGAAGGGGTTGAGTGCTCAGTGGCAAACACTCCAACTCTTCCACAAAGGACACACACATGTGCAAGCATATAACATATACTGAAAAATTACATGAACCTCCCAAAACCCGCTAGAGGCAAGGACAAAGTGGTTTGAAATTCTTTCTTTATAGCACAGAAATAGCTCCTCTGTGAGCAGACACTGACACCTTTCTGCTTAGCACCAGAGGGTAAAGAGACAGAAGAATCACCACTGAGCTGGACACTGTCTATCCATCTAGGACTGCTTCGAGCATGTGATCCTGCCACAGATGGCAGTTAATAGGATGGTGCCTTCTTAGACAATGAAGTTCAATTAAAACCCTGAAGGGTGTGGTACCATTAGCTTGAGTTGGCGGCCAGGGTACAGAACCAAGAAATTAAGTCTGTCTTCAGCAATCAATGCTGCCCCCAAAGTGGGAGAAGAAACATCCCCCTTTATGTGAAAATCTCTCCTCTGTCCCAAAATGTCTCCACTTTGTCCCACAGCATGGAAGTTCTCCCAATATACAGAATACCTATAACCACAGAAAGCTGTAATTCTCAGCACAGAGCAGTAAGAGAACAACCGGAGAAATCCTTTTCAGTGAAGATGGACAAGGTGGTTCCATACTGAGTGAAGCTACTCCACATCTGCTGGCTGGCATGACAGGCTGTCCTAGTGGAAAAGGAAATTATGAAAAATGTATATGGTAGTGTGATACTGAGTGGTAGGACACTAAGGCAGAGATATAGGTAGCTTCCACTTCTCTAGACTTACCCTGTAATGCCTTACTATTTATTCATATGAACAGACATCATCCAGGCAGTCTCCTTGTGTCTGTTCCTAAGCAGGAATGTAGGGATTTTTGTATTTCAAATCCAATATAGTCATTGCCAATCCTCCCCTTTCCTTAAGAAGGATTATTCACATATTGAAAAGCAAGGCGTATCCTGTCTAACTAAAACAGCACATGATGCGGAGGTGGCAACATACTAAAATACAAACATAGCCAGATGAATAATTATGTGAAAAAACCACTTTCCTACTCCATGCAACTGCTCTGTGTTGTTGACTCAGATGTGTTTGTGTGAGCAGACAAAAAACTGGGTTTTACTACTGCCGCTCCCACTGAGGTTTAGGAAAGCAAAGCCAAGCCTACATGCCCCAGTCTCAGCCAGGTTCAGTCTGGGAAGCTCTTTAGCTCTAGAAGCCCCAGCTCTGCAAATCCCCAGCGGGAACTGCAGATTACGGGCACATTTGTAGGAGAATAATTAGTTTCAGAGCCAAGACTGTGCTCCTCCCCCACCCCCTAAATTAAATAAGCCAAGAAAGACTACACAGCCATCCAGTCATTCTTGGAGAATTATTTTTCTGACTAGCTCTGCACTTTAAGGATGCCATTTTTCATTATTGTTAATAGGTCTCATTAACTAGAAGCTCTTAAGCACAAGACCATTACTAAATGCAGTTTACACTGCACAAAAGCAATGCCCTTATTGTGGCAAGGGCAGGAGGAAGGGAAACAGTTTGCCTTTCCATAAACACCAATAATTCAAAACCAAGCACTATTTGCCCTTCATTTGGGTTCACAGTTAATCCAAATTAGTAGACAGTTAAGAGAAGGATGGTTTTAAAGATCTCCAGTTTGCAATCAAGCTACACCTCATGACTTAAAAATGAACAACACTTCATTTTAAAAGAGAAGCAACTGGAACAAGAAAAAAAAACAAACTAAAAAACCACCACCACCTCCTCTTTTTTACTCAAGCCAAAATTTCAGACCTTTCTGGGGTTTGTGATCACATCATGGATTTATAAAGATACGCAACCACTTCCTTAAATTTCAGGCACATAAGCCACTTAAAGACACAAATACATATTTCCCCCTGCCACCTTCACATATACAAACTGAACCGTGAACTCTCAGTTCTTCTGGAAGTCTGAAATAATGTGTGTATTTGGAAGCCTAAAGAGAAGCCTGAACAAAAATTTCACTTTTATGAAGCTACGGAACTACTGAATACAGGGGAAGTTGGCTTCTTCCTAGGAGAGTCAGCCTAGGCAACATTTCAGAGGGGCGTGGACAAGTTCAAGAAGTGGGCCCATGGAATCTCATTAAGTTTAACAAGACCAAGTGCAAGGTGCTGCACTTGGCTGGGGCAACTCCAGGTACCAACACAGGCTGGGGCATGAACAGATCCAGAGCAGCCCTGCCGAGAACTTGGGGATGCTGGTGGATGAGACACTGGACCTGAGCCAACAACGTGCACATGGAGTACTGCCTTCAGCTCTGGAGTCTCCAGCATGGGAAGCACATTGATCTGTTGGAGCAAGTCCATAGGAGGGCCACCAAGTTGATTAGAAGGATCTAATCCACTTCTCCTATGAGGAAAGGCTGAGAGAACTGAGATTGTTCAGCCTGGAGAAGAGAAGGTTTCAGGGTGACCTAACTGCAGCCCTCCAGTACCTGAAGGGAGCCCACAGGAAAGATGGAGAGGGACTATTGACAATGACATGTAGTGACAGGACAAGAGGGAATGTCTTCAGACTGGAAGAGGTTTAGATTAGATATTAAGAAGAAATTCTTCCCTGTAAGGGTGGTGAGGCACTGGCACAGGTTGCCCTGAGAAGCTGTGCCTGCCCCATCCCTGGAAGGGTTCAAGGTCAGGTTGGATGGGGCTCTGACCAACATGATTTCTGAAAGATGTCCCTGTCCATGGCAGGGTAGTTGGAACTAGGTGATCTTTAAGGTCCCTTTTAACCCAGGCCATTCTATGATTCTGTGATTCCATAAAAATTAAAATCCACTCAAGAGTCAGAGAAGTATCTTCCCCATTTGTTGTGTTTCAGTGCTTCACAAAACCTGCAGAATCACCACGGCTTTCAGTTAATAATATAGCTGACACTACTACAACTTGTGCACTGAAACAGCTAGCAACTTGTAATATAATTTTCCATGGAGAAGGCTTGACATCATACTCTTCATGCTTTCAATTCAAATGTTGCTTAAATCAATGTGAATGTCTGAACAGATACCCTGTTTGTTTAGAGGTGACCAGCATATCACCTACAGAGGGAAGCAGAACAGTGTTTATAGCTCCAGTGTAAAAAGTTAATTCCATCTATGCACCACATCCAGGCTGTTCACAGGACTGAGCCTAGAAGAATACTGCTTCACATCCTCCTTCACAGTATTAACATTCTTTTATTCATACGAGGTAAAAAACTGGGGGTGGTAGGGAAATGCTTCTTAAGTGTCTTTTATGTAAATCTGCACCACACAGAATTTCTAAA
>VZTH01019233.1:114220-209747 GCA_013397815.1 Aleadryas rufinucha
CCCCCTGCCACCTTCACATATACAAACTGAACCGTGAACTCTCAGTTCTTCTGGAAGTCTGAAATAATGTGTGTATTTGGAAGCCTAAAGAGAAGCCTGAACAAAAATTTCACTTTTATGAAGCTACGGAACTACTGAATACAGGGGAAGTTGGCTTCTTCCTAGGAGAGTCAGCCTAGGCAACATTTCAGAGGGGCGTGGACAAGTTCAAGAAGTGGGCCCATGGAATCTCATTAAGTTTAACAAGACCAAGTGCAAGGTGCTGCACTTGGCTGGGGCAACTCCAGGTACCAACACAGGCTGGGGCATGAACAGATCCAGAGCAGCCCTGCCGAGAACTTGGGGATGCTGGTGGATGAGACACTGGACCTGAGCCAACAACGTGCACATGGAGTACTGCCTTCAGCTCTGGAGTCTCCAGCATGGGAAGCACATTGATCTGTTGGAGCAAGTCCATAGGAGGGCCACCAAGTTGATTAGAAGGATCTAATCCACTTCTCCTATGAGGAAAGGCTGAGAGAACTGAGATTGTTCAGCCTGGAGAAGAGAAGGTTTCAGGGTGACCTAACTGCAGCCCTCCAGTACCTGAAGGGAGCCCACAGGAAAGATGGAGAGGGACTATTGACAATGACATGTAGTGACAGGACAAGAGGGAATGTCTTCAGACTGGAAGAGGTTTAGATTAGATATTAAGAAGAAATTCTTCCCTGTAAGGGTGGTGAGGCACTGGCACAGGTTGCCCTGAGAAGCTGTGCCTGCCCCATCCCTGGAAGGGTTCAAGGTCAGGTTGGATGGGGCTCTGACCAACATGATTTCTGAAAGATGTCCCTGTCCATGGCAGGGTAGTTGGAACTAGGTGATCTTTAAGGTCCCTTTTAACCCAGGCCATTCTATGATTCTGTGATTCCATAAAAATTAAAATCCACTCAAGAGTCAGAGAAGTATCTTCCCCATTTGTTGTGTTTCAGTGCTTCACAAAACCTGCAGAATCACCACGGCTTTCAGTTAATAATATAGCTGACACTACTACAACTTGTGCACTGAAACAGCTAGCAACTTGTAATATAATTTTCCATGGAGAAGGCTTGACATCATACTCTTCATGCTTTCAATTCAAATGTTGCTTAAATCAATGTGAATGTCTGAACAGATACCCTGTTTGTTTAGAGGTGACCAGCATATCACCTACAGAGGGAAGCAGAACAGTGTTTATAGCTCCAGTGTAAAAAGTTAATTCCATCTATGCACCACATCCAGGCTGTTCACAGGACTGAGCCTAGAAGAATACTGCTTCACATCCTCCTTCACAGTATTAACATTCTTTTATTCATACGAGGTAAAAAACTGGGGGTGGTAGGGAAATGCTTCTTAAGTGTCTTTTATGTAAATCTGCACCACACAGAATTTCTAAAAACAGCATCATGGAATGCTACATTTTCTTGAGGCTTTCCTTTTGCTATCTCCTCCTCTGTCCCCCATCAAAAAAAACCCCAATAAACTAGCAGAAAAATTCTTTGCAACCTGGAGGCCAAAACATTATGTGCAATAGTGCTAGCATAGGTCCATGCATGAGCATTAGTCCTCAGCAGCATTACACACTATTCAAACCTGCTAAAGATGAAAACAAAGCTCAAGTGCAAGAAGACAAATACAATTTCCAAAAGTGGAGAAAGTCAAGTCATGATAGGCTGTACTGTCAGCTCCTAAATTTAATATACACTCATTGCCAGACCACTAATTCATTTTGTCTCGTGTTCTGTAACCAATGGTGTCTGAAACCTGCTAATTCAGGTAGAATAGCAACAATTCAACTTCCAACATGCTGGAACATTAGGACAGCCAGATGGCAGAAAAGACAGACTGAAAAAGGATAGTGTCTGGATGTCCTTTGTTGCTTTTTGTTGTTGTTGTTTTATTTTGTATGGTTTTTTGTGGTTTCTGTTTGTTTGGGTTTTTTTGTATCAAGACATAGGATGACTCATTCCCAATCCTGGAATTGAATATCCACCCCTTCCTCCATCTTTCACTCTCCTGCTCTGGTGCTAGGAGAGCACCTTCCTCTCCAGAGGGAAGCCTGTATTCTTCTCTGAAGTTATGAAAAAAACAACTGTCAATTAAAAAAAAAAAAAAAATACAGATCTATGTTTCAGGATGATCCCAGTCACACTGTACAAAGGAAAGAAAGGATTAATCTCACAATGCAAAACACATAAAATCTGAAGAAATAAGTTTGTAAGCCCTTTACTTTTTAAAAAACATTCCTCTTCAAATATGCTGACTTAAATTACACACAAATTTTTCATCCTTTTTTTCTAATCTACAATATTTGTCTAAAGGCAACAAGTTTGAAATGAATTATTGAAAAGATAAATTTTCAATTCGTTGCATAACCACATTTGTTTTTTATTACAGAAAGGACAGACCAGGGCATCTAACTAGTTTTCAGAGTACACTTCAATTAACCTTAATCACATTCAACCTCTCCCTAGTATTCTCCTTTTCCCTCCACTTTCCCTCTTATACAGCTATTCCTTTCAGCACTGCCACAGCATGGTTTCTAACTGTCCTCTAAACAAAACCTGAATCACACTACTTGAAAAGTAAGCAGTATCCCCAGCATACACATCATTAACTGCAGAATAGCTTTTTTGGTCATTCCCTCACATTTTTTATTCCTTCCCCTGGACCACCTTTCAGTTAACAGCAGGTCTTCAGCTCTGTCCCGTAACTTCTCATTATTCCTTCTGATGAGCTAACAGTAATCTTCTTAAACACACACAAGATTTTATTCCTCCCTGGGTGGCAAAGGATGTTCTACTCTTGAAGACTTCATATTAGTTTCACATTATCATATGGTCAAGAGGGCTTGCAGCAGTGTATCTTGTGCACCTACAGCTGTTTCCTGTGGAAAGACTTCAAATGCCTTAACTGTGCATTAATATGGATGTTTCCAAATTCTCCAGGAAGGCAGAAACCTTTGCACTAAAAGACAGATTAGTTAGCCAAACAGATGCAGCAAGACTGGGGCAGGAACAGTTTCCTGACAGCATCCCATAATCTAAATTTTCGCAACTGAATCAATTACTTAGATCCCAAAATGCAGACAATTTTAGAGTTTGCCCTAAATTCTTGTAATTAAATTGGGGGTTTTTAACTCTTAGGTACAGTTCCTTATCTCAGAGTTTTAAGTTTTCATTTTTGCCACCTTAATTTTACACAATTCAGAAAATAAAACTATTGCAAATGTTACTGTGCCTGTTCCTGTAGTTATGACTAATACAAGGAAATAATTTTACATCTAAGCGACCTCCTTTAATTTTTCTGATTAGTCTTCAAACATACACACACACACAAAACCATTGTGTGTTTATTGTCATCTAAGAGCCTTTTGTACCTTCAGCAGTTACCTCTGATTGAGTTTTCAATCCTCATCACCTGGAAAAATCACAGAAAGGTAGAGTCCAAAGGCATACCAAATATAACATATTTTGGAGCTGTATTACATAAACAGTAAGCACATCAGAGTGAAAAGTAGTACCGAAAACACATCAAAATATTATTCCTATAACCAGCGAACTAGACCACAACTCCTTGTAATACTACATGCTTTAGCCCACGTTATTTTTTTCGCCAAATGCCCACAGTTTTTTTTCTACCTACACTCTTCTTATCACTGTTATAGCAAAGAATATGACTTGGACTCTTTTCCTAACTCATCATGGCTCATTGCCAAGTGTTCTGGAAAGCACTTGAAAATTTGCATCTTTCTCAGTATTTCCAAGTGTAAAACAGGACTAATACTTCCCTGCCCAGTAGTACTACTGGAAGGATAAAGGATGCCTAACGAAACCTGTTGATGCATAACACAATTGACAGGGAGAACAACAAAGTAAGACTGAGGGTACATGGTCAAAAAAAAGCTGCAGCAACACTTTCCTGGTGGTGCAGAGGAGCACACTGCAGTGGAATGATGACATTCTTTCAGATAGGGGAATACAGATTTTGGAAGGAAAAAGCACTGGGGGCAAAGAGAACCAAGCTCCTGGAAAATAAGACTAAACACCCATAGGTGAAAGCACGTTAACAAAACCTTGGGAAAAACCCTGCTTGGAAGAGGAAGTTCCTGGCACTGACTCTGCCTTTACCAACATATGAACAGAAACCATAAGGCTGTCCCTGTGCATGAGGGGCTACACAGGCTTCTTCTCAAACCCAGTGCACTCCAATTCAGCCATCACTGTCAGGGCTGTCCAAGCCTGCAGACCTGCATCCAGCCCTGGTTTTCCAATACACATCTGTACAATGTGGCTCTTGAATAAAATGCTACATGATAATGCAGTCACTGGTCACCAAACAGCTGGATTTCTTTTGATTGAACCAAGGAAATTTATGCTTGAACAAAAATGAGAGAAGCTCAGGAGGGAAACAAAACCCCAGAATTTCTGCACGCACTTAATACTGGTGTTCAGCAGAACATCATTCTTCACTGCATAATGCCATCCTTCACTGCATGACACATGCTGTGGGGCCCATGTCCATGCAACACCAAGTCTGTATACATTGCTTCCTTTTTAGCTGTTCCAGACAGTTGGGAGAAGGAAGGATGCTGGAAATGCTGCCTTGATTTCATATTTGAGAGACATGAATGAGAGAAGTAAACTAAATAGAAAAATCTTCTTAAAGGCACAGATGAATGGCACTGCACCCCAGTGCTGAATGACTTCTCTCCAAAAGAGATAATACCTCTGTTAAAATACGCTCTTCTGACAAGAAGGAACATCAAGCCTCAGGGGATTAGAATAATTAAAAAAAAAAAGGTCAAACAATCTATTTTAAGGCTAAGTTCCCCTAGCGATGCTAGGAGAACTTTAAATTAAGCAGAGCAAGCTGTAAATACAGAGCAGCTACCCAGACATTTCAATGAGAAGACTTAAAATGCACACATGTGCTACACCAGATACCACCTGTAGCAGAGCCACCAAAATACTTCCGTACCAAAGAGCAAAGCGCACCAGGTATCAGTAAATCCATGAGGCAGTTAGGAACACAAGGCAGCAGGGAAAGACAGTGTGGGTGCCTCCAGCTCCTGAAGAGTTTGAGAACTTCATCCTGTGCATATAAAGCACTTGGGCACTTCTAGGTATTGTATGGAAGCAAGACAGCAAGAAGACATCATAAAAGTTACCACTCACTAAAACAACTTAAGGTGTGAGGATTACCTAAAAACATACACAGGGTTATGCGTGTATGTCACACACACAGAAAGAAACTCTGTATGCAAAAGCATAAGAGCAGTTTCTAAGCACTGATAATTTTGAAGATGCTATCTAATCAGAGAGGAGTCTCCCCCAGTGTTTCTGTAACTGGGTTTTCCTGCGGGCAGCTCGCAGGGCTCTGTGTTGCACAGGCACAGCACCCACCCACTCAAGACTGCTGCCACCATCCTTGCACTGCAGCCACACGGCTTCCCGATCCCAACAGCATCAGGCCTGAAAACTAAGTTAAACTTCTCCATTACCTTGATCCAAAGCCATTCAAGGGGTTCTGCTTCCTAAGCTCTCGTCCAGGAGTACCATACAGGCACACAAAAGCTATTTCCACATCTCTGCATCACTAACCTAACACTCCACGTGCACTTCTCTCAGACCCAGCTGCACAGGATCCTGGTTTCCAGAGCTTCACTAAAGCAAGCCCTTCTACCGCTGCTCCAAGAAATACGAAGATCTAAACAGATATCCAATCTACCTGGAAAACATACCTGCCTTCCCCACCACTTCAATAATTGCTTACTGAATGGTTCTTCTGAACTTGTTTTCCTGATCCAAGGTATGAGACCAAAAAGGAAAAGAGATGTGCTGCAACACAGAGGGAATAGACATCTTGAGAGAAAGACCCAGGTGCTCCTTAAGCCAACACTGACACCAGAGACTGTATTTTGTCAGCCGATGGCCTTGGTCAGCTGGGCTCTGTAATTTGCCTGTATTACATTCATGTTTTGTTAGCTACAGCTGCCATAAAGATCAAATTTTTTGGGTGTTGCAAGCCACAGACCTGGGGTGGGAGAGGTGTTTCAAAAGAATAAACACACACCTTCTCCTCTAGCCTAGACTGGCCATTTGGCAGCAACCCAGTGCAACATAATACATCCAGTACAAGGAGCAAATTGCCTGTGAGGGACTGCCCTGTACACTGACACACAGCTCTGCAGCACTGACATCCCTACATACAAAAAAAAATAAAAAGGGCAGAAACAAACTTCACTGTAACCAAAGAAAGCCTTTACTTAATTTCTTTCTTCTTGTTTTCTTCTTTTCCCCTGGGCTACTTCAGAAGCCCAATATGCTTTTCACAGGGAGTTATGCTGCACAGTCACTGGGGCTGTGTCCCTGAGCACCAGCAATGTAGTTGTAAGGAACTTGTGTCCTCCATGGGCACCCTTACAAGAGCAAGATCAGGCATGCTATCAATGAATTGGGAGTCCTTTCTGCATCTCAGTGACATTTTCATCACCATAACTGGCCATGGGTAGAATATCCCAGGAAGCAAACCCTAAAAATAACTTCTTACAACAAGTCAGACAGTCCCCCAGCAAAAGGGGAGGGAACATTGCTTACACACAGTTAGCACAATTTGTTTATTACGACAGGGACAACGAATGTCCAGAAAACAGGAGAAGCAGAGAGGAAACAGAGGAGGAAAAGTGGGTGGTGAATCATACATCATTTTTTTCTGCATCACCAATGACTGTCAATTGGAAATGCTTCCACAAGTGGAAATAAAGAAATTGAAGTAGAAATTTGGAACCAAGTCTGCCCAGAATACTTTTAAATACAGTGAAAGAGAAAGCCTTGCCTGTTAAGCACCAGAATGAAAAGCATTATGTGGTCCTGTAGGGCTCTCTCCAGCAATGGCCCAAGGGGCCCCAGGTATCCCCGTGGGTCCCTGTGAGCTACAGAGGAATTTCTTCACCAGAATATCCTCAGAAACTTGTAGATGGGGAGCCAGGAAGCAATCGTACAAGTGCTCCTGGTCATGGCTGATAGCCAGGCAGTCTTTCAAGGAGCTTCTGCTTGCTGGAGAAGCAGAGGAGAGGCAGGGGAAGAGCAGAACAACAAGCCATCCACTCCTCAGCCACGTGCTTAAAGCCACAAGCTCCCCAGCCAGCCTCCCTGACATGCACTGGAGGGGCTGCAATCCTCACAGAGTTCCCTCAGATGGCTCATCTACCCCACTTGTAGCAGGCCTACTGCACATACGGCTCTTCTCCTCCTCCTCATAGCAATTCACTCAGCAGCAGTCCCCAGCCTGCCGGGTGCAGCACCTGAACAGGCAGGGCAATCCAACTGACTCCACCTGTGGGCTCTCTCCCTGGCATCACAGCATCCCCACGGGTCACTGGCATCATCCCCTTGCACCAGCACATGGTCCCTCTGACAGCCCATGCAATGAAGGACAACACGGTCGTAAACTTGCAACCCATGGGGCCTCTGTGCGCTTCTGAGTGACATGCAGAAGCTCACAACGAGCTCCAAATTCCAACAGGACATCCTGTGTAAGAAAGAAGTGTGCTATAAAGACATCCTGACAGGACTGGCCCTAAGCAAACACCTGATTAGACTCTGTGGTAGAATGAGGAGGGGAAAAGCATGACAGGATTTTCCAGTTCCAGGACTGCTGCCCACTGTGCTTTTCCATGTTTTCCAGCTCCTGAGCAGCTGATGCATACACAGGCACAGAAGGGAGGGGCTCCTACCATCAGCACTGTGTTGCCAGCCCTTTCTCCTCCTCCTGCAAAAAGTCTTTCTGAACAAGTTTCCCTGTGCCGTGGGGAGGACCCAGGCACAACTGCAGACACTGGGCTCACTTGCACTCACTCCCTCTTGATTTACAGAACTTCCCTGCTAACAGCTGCATTGCAGATGAACTCTCTTAAAGTGGACATGCAGTAAGTGAGACAGTAGGACACAGAGCTGCTCCAAAGGCAACACAGCCAGATCAGCACCTTTTCTGCTGCATACACAGCGACTGTTCCTGTGCAAGAACTCCAGCAGCTCTGTCTTAACCCCAGTAGCCACAGAGAGTCCTGAAGAAGACAGCCTAACAAAGAGAAACCACACAAGGTAAGCTTATTTCTGGACATGAGTTCTCTTCTTCTCCCCATCAGCTGATCACATCAGGTGTCGGTGGTTTTGGATGAACCAGCTAAGTAAGTATCAGACTACAGCTGGTTAGCAGACAAGGTAACAGTGCGACAGGGAGGCATATCTCAGCAGTGTCAAGTCACTGCAATGCAGGATCCAGGAATTCAAAGATGCAGAAGGAAGAATTTAAGTTCCTCTCGCTCAGTTGAGCTGCATGTTGCCTTGTTCCTGAGCCAACCCCCACCACCCCTTTAGATAAGGTAACTGCAACCATGAGACCCAAGTTTTGTTTCCAAGATGGGCAAGAAATTTTGGCTGTGTTTTCAAATGAGAAAAAAAACTTCAGCAATTAACATTTCATAATTCATCAGGGAGACAAGAAACTTCTTGACTATTCGTGAGGTGGTGGAAGGGAAAGCTTTTTAAGCTCAGCTTCAGGACTAGTGAAGCAGCTAAATGCACAGAGCCACAAAGAGTTAACAAGACATAATGTGCTTCCTTAAAACTGTAACCAGGTCTGCAGCAACATAAACTGCTAACAGCAACTAGAGACACCTGAACTTGTCAGCAATATTTGATAATGATTATCAAAAAAGCCAACTGCCTTGTGCCTCTTTTTTTGTATCTCTGATGCTGAACTTGGCTGTCTGCAGAAGACAAATGTGTTATGAGAGCTCGACTCCCAGTCTACTGCTGTAGAAGTGCTTCCATACAAAGGACAAGCTGACCAACACTTCACTCTTCTACATCATCCTTAATAAGTGCAAGAGCAATTCAGACAGACAGAGAAGGCTGTGGATCATTGCTCTGCACTGAAAATTTTAATCCAGGCAGCTTCATAACAAGCAGCAGACACAACACAACATCCTCATCTGCAGGGCTGGCAGATTCTAGGCCAGATGACACACGAGTCAAACAAAAATGGGCAGAGCTGAAAGCCACTTTTCAATGCGCAGTCCAAAAATCAGGAATATTTAAAGTAACACAGGAGCTATGAATCACTGCTTTAACTTGCACTGAAGAAACACATCATCACAATCAAGCTTTGTCTCTGCACAGGCACCAGTTATAAAATAAAGCTGTGCAACTTCAACACTCCTAATCTCTCTGACACAATCTCAACAGAGGACATTTGATACCCAAAGCTTCCATGGACTGGCCCTGAGGCAGGCAAAATTAAACTTAACAGCACACCAATTCTTTTGGCAAACAACAGAAAAGTCCTGCTTGGCATCACCAGGCTATACTCTCTAGTAGCCTCCAAGAAAAATGTTCCAGCAAGTCCCTGTGGGTTACAGGGGCCAGTAAAGACAAGTCCCTCCTTCTACATCTATTTTTTCCTCCGGCCAATGGGCTATTTCTTGGCCCATTACCCGTGAAATGTTACATGCTTTGACATAAAGGAATATGAGGAAATAAATAAAATTTTAAAAAACCCAAAACAACAATAACAACAAACAACCCCCCAACCCCCCCCCAAAAAACAAAAACAAAAACCCAACCAAGCACCCAAAAAAACCCAAAACCCCAAAAACAAACAAACAAAAACCCCCCAAGATACACATGGACATTTACAGAATGGCAGCTGCTCTAATACAGTAGAAACACTAAGTTTATTTGGCAGGCACTGGAGACCAATATAGGCTGAGTTTTAGCAAGCTGTTTTCCCTGAAAAAGCTTCCAGAGTACCCATGTAATTTGAAATGTGCATCTAGAAAGTGCATCCCTGGGAAAGCACTGGACTGTCCCCTATGAAGTCACATTTCAAGTCAGGTGTATGACATCAGGTATCTAGCAGCAAACAGAGCTGGATAAACATACACATCTTACACATCTCCGGAGCTGCAGGAAACTTTACACACTGACTATATTCTGCTGCACAGACAAGGAGACCCCTTGTGAAAGAGAGGTCCCTGTAAAAGAACAGGGAACAGAGGAAGTACACTGAAGTTTAAGGATTTAGCTCTTCTGTCTCCTTTTTTCACCTCACACATCAGGCTATGTCAGACTGCTTCTCCTTTTCTCACTGCTCCCCTGGGATTGAGAAAACCTCTTTCAAAAAAGAGTTGTCTTCAACATCAAGAAACGACATCTCTGTCTTCACAGCTATCACTTACCACAGTCTGCACCAACTGACTTATCGGAAATGACACAGTAGCTGCATAAGATAAAGCACATCCAAACACTGAGTTACTCCACAAGACAAGCTGCAGCCCACAACAGCTAACTCAGGTGCCTAGAACGGGAGTAGAAGTGAAGGAAAGGAAACTAGCTTTGGAGGCTTAAAATCCTTGTTCTCACTTATGGCCCGTATTCACAGGAGCTTAAAAAGTCCACTGGGATTTGGGCTAGTGGGAAAGACCTATATCAATAATTTCCATAGATATTAATGTCTCATTTTGTAAATAAATGTTTTAAGTTAAGAAGCCCTTTTAGAATGAAACTAGTTTTTATTACGACAATTCTATCCTACTAAGCCTTCAGACAAACATTTTATGCTAGTATATTGCTGTTCAGAGGTTTCCCACGCACAAGCAGGTAGGTCTTTCCTGAAGCTGCCTGCAAGAAAGTGCTGTGATAATTTGCAGTACTGCAAACAACCAAGCGATACCATCTTTTGCTATGGAGCACTGAGATCTTGGGCACTGAGTGCAGAGATCCCCTCACCAGCTCCTTGCTCCCTAGCCAGCTGCAAATCATTAATTCTCCTAGGACCAGTCCTTATCATGGTCAGCCTCCACAAAGGAGGGTGCAGCCCAGGGCAGTAATAGGACTTCTTCAGGCTCCAGTGGAAGGAAAACTGCCAAGCTTAGCCTCTAGTGCACTGCCTGCCCACCACGCTATCAACTCTGATATGCAGGGACACTGCCCCAGCTCTGGGAAGGGAACAAAAGCAGTATGCAGGGTCAAGACCACTACTAGCTCTAGTAGTGCTGACGTGCTTTTGCATCAGACGTTTTCAATGACAACAGTCTTGGGCTATTGATGACAGTAGTGCAGACTGGTTAGAATAACGTTTGATAGTCTACAACCTGCAGGCAACACTGAAACTTGATTTGCATGAACTCTAGTGCAGAAAATCTCTAAGCACAAAGTAAAGAACTAGAGTTAATTGTAGGTAGACGGAATAGGAAAAAAAAAAAAAGACCAAAAAAGAGAGACCATCTTTTCCCACTTCTTCCATTTCACCTGCCAAAGCAATGTAAATCCTGATGATTTATGCAGCGAAAGCAGGGTGCATTCACCCCCTCTTCAAAGAGGAAATCGGTCAGAGCAGTGTTGCCCAGAGTTTAGACTGGAGGAGGAACGCCAGTCTGCATTCCCCCCTGCCATCCCAGTGGCTCTAGGAGAGCGAGCCTGGTATTTCTCACTAGGATACTGTCCTTCGTTAATACATCATCACTCACCCTCCTCCCGTCCCTTCTCTCCTATGAGAAAGTTTAATCCTTTGGCTCACACGCATCTGGTAAATTTTTCAGTCCCCATTTGCCACTGTCATTGTGGCAACAGCCCCCAGAGATAAGCCAGCAGCTCTGCCACAGCAAGCAGGCTGCCACTCCCTGCCTGATCTGCCATTTAGCCTTTGGCTCGTAGGCCTACAAAGAGCTATGCCCACTCCCAGGCTCATCTTTGCAAGCATGTTCCTTCCTTAGAGATAAGTTTACATGGGGTTTGTTTTTCTTTAAAATCAACTATGTCTTCATTCCCACAATGCCTACTCTTTACTCTGAGACAATTCTCAGCTCAGTTTTTGGGATTCTGACAGAATCACATGAACAATAGCACTGCAAAGAGAGATGCTATCTTTGCTTCCTCTGAAAGAAAAGGGCCTTGTGTTTAACAGCAAAATCACCTGTGGCTTCTAGAAAAGAGAAAAGATTAGCTAGCAACCTTCTCTGAAGCACCACACTAACCTGGACTTGTCCCATTGTCACAGATAAGCACACTCCAGCCACAGGTAAGAAAAAAGCTCATGGCTGTGGATGCTCGGACAACGGCTAACTCAGGATGGGAACTTTGGACGCGAGCAGCAGGACAAGGGGTCACCAGAGAGATACGTAACTCATGCTCCCAGGAACACAACACGAAAGTTATATGCACACACACATTCCCTGAGAGGTCATCACATTTACTCAACTCACATCTCAGAAACAGGGAATTCTCCGACTCTGCCAGGAGCAGAGCGAGACAGATCCTGACACCAAGAATAAAGCCACAGTTACCTCCTCCTCTCCTGAATCCATCATAAAAAGGCAAGATACAACATTAACCAGCTCTCCTCACATCTCTCAATTAGTCTCAGTCATCAGTAATCAGCCGCTTGCACCAACAACCACACTTCCCAGTTTGCTCATCTAAATTGTGGGAGCAACAGGAACCGTGCGATATTCTCTGGGAGGAAAGGAGGAGAGTAAAGCAGCATTACTGAAGGGCTATTTTCAATCAAAGCATTATAGATTAATATAATTACGGGTTAAAGTAACTGATCCATGAGAAACAAATGAACATTCAAAACAAACTCAAAATTAAAACAGAAAGAAAGGCAGATGAAGAGTAAAAGGTGAAAAAAGCTACGAGGAATCAAAATCTAACAGCTGTAGACTCAGTTTCACCAGAAAGTTAAATTCATGCCCCACTTATCTTCGGCTACCCTCAGTGTTCAGAAAGCTTACTTCCAAGATACTGCCAGCCATTTCTTCAGAGGTATTCTGCAACTGTTCTCCAAAAATCATGCAGGCAGCAATACCAGAATGTTTGGGGAGATGTTACCAAAGTATAGAGTGGTATTTAAATAGACAGTAAATTTAATAAGGTATAAAAAGGAACATGATGGCAGTCTAATTCATAGGGCCCCAATTTTTGAAGCATTAAACTTAGTGTCATAAGGATCAGCAGCAACTACAGTTACGGGGTCACATTTCCTCCATACACTAAAAAAAACCCCAAAACATCTAGTGAGCACCTCAAAATTTTAATTTGCCCATCAGAAACCAGTGCACCTGTGTTTTACCGAAGATGACTACTCTGAGCACCGACATCACTTCTGTTGCAGGCAAACACACGATGTGAGATACTCCACATTTCTTTTTTACAGCATTCAAGGCTTCTTTCCTGTGCTGGTGACCCTGGTGCCAGGCAATATTGCCCTCTTCACCCAACCAAGCCAACAGCAATAGCTCACTCTATAGCCAAACACTGGCAAATGAATGTGGGTTGTTTTTTTTTTTTAAGTCTGTTATGTTGGTAAAAATCAGGAGATTTCAAGACCACAGGAAACAAAAAGAAACACCTGAAATACCAAAACAGGTGACAGGTCAGAGTTAATTAAAAGTGGGGGTAATGCCTTCATTGTCAGGGTTGTGCTGACAGACAGCACAGTGGAGAAAAATGTTTACATTAGCATGCTTCCCTTTTAAAAACTGTTTTCACCCAATTTGGAGGGCCAGAACAACTAGAATACTTCCAGGGTGTGGAAAGGAACAAAAATATTGTCATACTCCTCTCTTAAAACAGTGAGACACTGGTGCTAACCCATTGTTGAGGAGAAGGGCACTCTTAAAAAATTTCTTTATGATCCACAGATGAATCCTCCTCTGCTACTGATGATTTTGCTACTGTCTAGAGAAGGATTAAATTTGGAGACAATGAATCTCTATGCTACACCCTAAAACCAACAAAAAAAAGCAAATAGTTTTTTCACTGGATCCTTCTTACAAGAAATCAAAGTAAGTATCTACAGGGTGCTCAACATCCTGCTCTTCACTGCAGGGACACCTGCACATATTTCAGCCATGGCTGGCTGATCAGAGTAAATGCTCTAGGGCCAAGGGCTTCAGGACACGTGCAGGAGTTAGTCTAATCACATTTCTGCCATACACAAATCCAGTTTATATTGGGAAAACAAGAAACCCGACTCTCTCACCAAGCTCCTTTTTCTAACCTCGTGCAGAGGCAGTAGGAACTCCTGCCCAATCTGTGTGCCCACTTCCCCCCCCCTCCTCATTGTTAATGCCGGAAATTTAATACTCAATGTGACCACTGAGAAGACAGACACAAGCTGAAATCCTGTCTGCTCTGTTCCAGCTCCTTTATAAAATATACAGCGTAAACTGAGAGGCAACCTGGGGTAACCCCAACCATCTCTAACATCCACAGTGGGAGGCAGCCAGCTTCTGGCCACAGTGAGCCACAGTAAAGCAAGGTGTCCACCACTCGTCACCCTGACAATCTCTGCTGCCACTCGCACCAGGGCATTTTCCTGCCTGTACTGATATGTCAAGGCAGGCAAAAAGCCAGGCCAACCCTCAGCAGCTCCCCACTAAGTTTCCAGCTCCAACCTCTCCTCCGAGGTCAGGGTCTCTTCTTCTGCACAAGCCCTCCTCTTCTCCAAACACCTCTTCCAATGAAATTTTCCCTAGTGATATATATATACACTATTTGAACCCTTCTCCCCTATGCAGGGGACTGCAAGCAGAGGCAGGTAGGAGGAAGAGGGGGAGGCAGGCTGCTGGTGGGAGATGGAGGGCTGCTGTTTCTGACATCAGCTGAGCAGCCTCGCCATCAGTGCCTGCCACACTCGTGTGCTGTGGTGCAGAGTGAAGAGTTCAGCCACTTGCTACCCATGAGCCCACCCCACCAACTGATTCCTCCCCTACAGCCCCCAGCCTCTTACAGTTGCTCCACCAGGCAGCTCCCAGCCTCATACACTGCTCTGGGGGGTGCGCAGCATTCTCTGATCTGTTCCCTACTTCCCTCCATGTGTGCAAAGACCTCCAAAGAATTTCCAACCCACTGCAGCTGGTCTGCAATATATGCTCCCTAATCACAGCATCTCTCAGACTTCTGCAGGCAGCAAAGGGGAGGCACGGGGTGGAGCTAGGGCACAGGGAAGCTCTTCTCTCAGCCCATGCTGCAGGAAGGGCAGCTTCTCTCCCACACCAAATGACTGGACCTGATTTGGCTGGTCAGCAAGTATGACTGAGCAGACACGGTTTGATTTGCCATCCCCTGCAAGAAAGGACATTTGTCCTCAACCTGCAAACACAGGATCACACAGAGGACACCTTATGACAGGACATTTCTACACGAGTCGGGCTTTGTGCTTGAACCCTCTGGGACCAGATGTTGGGCTTGCCCGCCCTGGCAGAGCCGGTGGCCCCGCTGCAGTGCAGCACCCTGCACGCAGCCAATTCCAGCGGTGTGCGGTGCCCCACAGGGGACTCGAAACCCGGCAGCCTCAAGAGCAATCCCAGGGAGTCCTAATGCAAGCAACAGCTATGAACACGTACAGAACAGACCAAGAAAGATGTTAGGGACTGATGCTGTTGAACGTCCTCTGCACCATTCAAGCTCAACGTTTTAGTGTCCAGGGAAACTACTTCTGACATCTTCAACAAAACAAATGTAAAGCCCAAACTGGCAACCACTACAGAATCAAAAGCCAGGACAATAGTGGTGTGGGAAAAAAAGCAGAGTTGGAAGTATAAAGAGTGCTTTTTTCCTGTCAGGGTTTGATACACAGAAGTAATTCCCCGCTCCTCCCACAATCCACATAATCTCCTACAGGGACAACAACAAAATAACTGGGTAGACTGCAAATTTTTATCCGGTTTACAAATTTGGAAAGATGAAAAACAGGGAGAGAAGCCACCTCTATTTCACAGTCAAGAGCAAAGCCACAGTAAGGAGAACACAGGGAAGTGGATTAACTTACAAGACAGCTGTTTTTAATTTTTTCATCAAGAGATGTCACTTGCAGGAGTTAAAAGATACAGATTTTCAACAGCAAATTAAATTTAACAATAGATGTAATACACTGAGATTTTTCCCCCTGCACCTAAAAAAAGGGCAGAAATACTACAGATGGTGGCAGGATCACTAAATACTATTTGGTATAAAAAACATACTAAAAATTATCAAGTCCTAAAGCTCTGCCTACCTCTTTCCAAAGCCAGTCTCTCTTGAAGTATATGCTGGCAAGTCAAACTGGGGATATTTCCCTACTGCTACTAAAGCTACTGCTTCTCTCTTGATCTTTTGATCACTGTAAGTAATTTTACTTTATTTGAACTTCACTGTAGCACTACTTGCTATGAATTTTCATGTTCAAAAAGTATTCTGGTGAAAGCCACAAGACAACTTTCAAAAAATTACAGTTATTACTTCCCTCTACCCGTAGCGCTGGTGAAAGTCTGTGCATTCAATCGCATAGGAATTTCAGATGACTGAAGCATTGTATTTCCCCCATGTGTAATAACCGCTGCTCTTATATGTCAGCTGAATGCTGACTAAAGTGAAGTCTGTTTCCTCTCCCTTTCCACAAGCATTTGGACCCTATTTAACATTAAATATCTTGGTATGGTCTTCACTGGGCAGTGTTAAGCATCAACACAACATGAATAATAGCAAATACTTCATTAAAGCCAAAATATGAATTTTAATTTAGACCAGCTCTTACTGACAAAACTTATTTAAGAGAGAACAGGCATCCAGAAATCATAGAGAATATAAAAAAGAGACTCTCCTCTCAACAGCTGACTTGGTATTTTATGAAGGGTGAAGTTTACTAGACTGAAGCTGTTAGGACTAGCACCCCATCCATCCTCCTTGCTTTCACAGAGAAGCCTTGTAAAACACCATGCCTCTTCAAGTCTTTACCCTTTAATTGCATATAATTCACCCTGAAGCATTCCTCTTCCTCCTTTTCAGCACTTCTAAGTAAGTTATCTAGTATTTCTTCATCATGAGTCTTGAAAAGCAAAGGTAACAAGAAGTACTGCAGGAGGAGAGCAAGGCACTGTTACCATTGCCTTCAACAGAATCAAGGAAAGCACTACAGCAGGCAAAACTTCTGTGAAGCAGCAATGGGCTGTATATACTTTGCAGCAGCAGCAAGATGCTGATTCTTGAAGTAGCAGTTACTGCATCAGGTGTCCATACAGGTTCAAATTCTGCTAGGGATAGTAAAAAATGTTAAATGTAGCTATGCTTAAGTTGGAGAGGGGCTGGCTGTCCCCACATAAGGGAATATTCTGGCTCTGTGACCATGCCTAGAAGAAAACCAGCAGCATGGGAGGCAAGTCAAGAGGGTGGGTTACCCTGCACAATGGACAGTGTGCAGCTGGACGCACAGGAGAGCCCCGCCAGAGGTACTGATGGGCAGAGACGTGCACACCCCAAGAAGTGCCAGCTTGGGGAAAGGACACATCAGGCAACACATATCCAGAATGCTGCAGAATTAACACCGTAATTCTGCTCCTCAGGGAGACAGCTTTCTAAAATGCATTTTCCCGAGACTTTCATTTTCAGGTTGCTGAATTGAATCTCCCTAATCACTGATTTACAGCTGCAATGTCTAAATAGCACACATGTTTCCTTCAATGCTTTAAAGACCTATTCCAAGGTGAATTCACTAACTCCCTATCAAAATACTCAGTCTTTTACTATAAGTACTTTTTGTACTTACCCCTTGAGCTCTCAGCAAACACAGCTGGAATAACTGAGGAACCTACGTATTCAGTTGAAGTCACCCTGCACTTTTCAGAGATTCCTCAGTCCTCAGTTAAAACTCCAACACAACCTGATCAGTCCCTTGTTTCTGATACTCTTCTGTACTACCAGAAACATATATTTTCTTTCTTGATTGTCCCCACACTTATCCTACCTAACCAATACATTTTTAAGTATATCATTGCCAGCTGCCTCAAGTTAAGTAGCCGAGGACCAGGCTAGCAGCCTCCATGTATTTTATTTATAGGAAGGTATGAAATCGAAATAGTAAGTATAGATCAAAACATGGCCTGTATTCACCCATACTTACTTTTCCTACTTGTTGGGTCATTAAACTGTCATCACCTTACTATGAAAAACAATTGGAATCTATATATTTCTCCCTCTGTAACTCACTGAATGACCAAACACTTAAAAATTGACTCAATCATTTTTTCTGAGCATTTTGGACTTCAACTAATATGTTTTTGAATTTTGTTTCAACTATATTCAGCCTGCAGTTTTTCCCATTTTTCTTATCTGCAGAGTTAACTTCAATACCCTGTCCTCTGTAAGGTAACGGTTTATCCTTTGTGAACAGTTTATCAAATTGCCCCCTCCCTTCTCAAAGCAGCCTGGTGTCCACTAACATCTGCGAAATGGCTCTCCTGAGCTTTAGTCCTCACTACAGCATGGACAGGGAAGTCTGCGGAGCTAACACGGCATTAATGGCCATCAGCAAAGCAAAGCCACTCTTCAAACCTCTTCCATATTAAGTTGAACTAATTTTGAACTCAAGAGATTGAATATCCCACCTACATCAGCAGGCACTGTCACCTGACCATTGAGGGGACACTGATTCTCAAAAGATCTGCAGCCACCTCATTAACAATCTAGGGCTCCACTCGTTGGCCCCCAACACAACCTCACTCAGGCTAAATACTAAACACCTCAGCACATATGCTTGCTTCCAGAAACAGAAAAACAAAACAAAAATCACTGCTTGACAGCATGCTATCACTGACACTACTTCTTCATACAAACTACAGTAAATGGAAATTTCTCACTATTCTTCAATCTGTCTTCTGCTCTTATCATCACATTTCATATTCTGGCAAAAAGGAGAATACATATTCTATTTTTCTTTTTTGTAAGGATTAGGCAAAGCATTATTAAATTCTAAATCATTTATCCAGATCATTTGCTTTCTCCTCACGCTCTTCTCTTTCATTTCTCAGTCAACCCCCCTACTAAGCCCTCTGCTCAACTAGCAAGATAGTCAAGGGCTTCACACATTAACTTTGTCAAATCTGAAAGTCCTCTAAAGACTTACAACTTTTCTTGGTCGCCTTTTCTAGAAACAGTTGCCTCTGGCATCTCAACTTGTTGTACTCCCTGTTTTCAGCATCTTTCATTGCAGTTCAGTTTCTCTCATTGTCCCCCTCATCCACCCCACACACAAGGCAACTTTAATCCCTGTAGTGATTCTCTACACATTAGAAGATACACATTCCCTTCATACTCTATGGTCTACTACCCTTTGTGCATATGTACGTCCTTGGAAAACAGAACACTTAACAGCTTGGGAGAACAGTTAAGATTTTTTTCTCTTTTCATAACACTACAGCCTAGTTTCAGGTTTTGTAAGTCTCCAGGAGTAATGAAAGCACAAACCCCTTGATCTAATATGCCAAGAAGTCAAATCGGAAAGATTTCTCCATCCAACCTATTTCTGCCTTTGAAGGCAGACTTTTTAGTTTCCAAACACACCACCTTTAACTACAGCATGAAAGGAGCAAGGCATATAGCATCTATCTTTCAAAAAAATAATCACATCTGTTCTGGTAAGACACATCTCCTAAGTAAAAAAGACATTCAGCAAAATAAGTCTGCAACACTTCTCTTTATTATGAGTGATTGGTACACAGAGACACATAGATGAATCTACCTCTAGCTCAGCTTGAAGAAGAAAGATCTCAAGAAGAAAAAAGACGACATCACTTTACAGAGTATCCATTTCCAGACACAGGAATTTTTCTATCATCCCACACTACCCTCTTTCAGTCTCCTCTTTGCCACACAACTCAAAATTAAATAATGAGTGAAACAAGAAACTACAGAACCCTTAAATTTATTATAGCCTCAACTCCAGTGAAGTATTTTTCTACTAATATACAGAAGAAAGGTAGATAGAGACACTAACCTCTGGCTGACAGTTTTTTGGTGTTGATGATTTTTGCAGCATATTCCTGTGAAGAATTTTTCTTTACACATCTGCGGACCACAGAGAAGGCTCCCCTGGAAGAAAAATAGAGAGGGTAGGTGCTATGAAAATGAAAATGAGAATAAAATAGCAACAATTCCTGTCCCCAGAGTGGACCAGATTAAGAACAGGGCAGAAGACCTAACAGAGGAGGCACACAACACCTGAGAATCTGATGAACAATGCATGCTGTCTGATCAGCAAAAAACTTAAGTCTATATGGTACTCAAGCCTCCTGAAGACTCCTCAAGCTCCCTCACAGACAGCGCAGTAGGAAGAGCACACTGTGTGGGGAGAGAGAGATCATACAGGCACAGAAACAGGACATGAAGGCGTTGATAAACAGGAGACAAACAGCCCAGAAAGGCACTGTGAACACTAGTCAGTAAGTCTATCTCCCAAAGACAGCATCCCCAGCAGTCACAGGACAAAACCAGGACTCATCTCTCCCATGTTCAAGTGCAAGCTCAGTCACAAAATCACTGCAACACTTTGCAAAAGTTGCTAGTTCTCTTCTATCCCTCAACCCACCTGCAAAATGGGGAAAAGCATGTGCCTATTAATGAAGTAAGTAGAAAACGATGAGGCTTTGAATATTTTCTCAAGCTGAAACTATTGATATTATTATAACTATTCCAAAGAGAATTCTTCTTGGAGAAGAGGTCTGAGAGAGAGGAAAGGATTTCTGTGAGGAAAAAGAGTGAACTCAACAGACACCAAGGTGAAAAGATAGAGACTGAAAATCTACAGGACTACACAATGAGCACTTGAAAACAGCCCCTTTAAAAAAAAAAAAAAAAAAAAACAAAAAAAAACAACAACACCCCATGGTGGGTAAAGAATAACAACTAGCTTTACAGGAAAGACCTGAAAAGGGGAAAGGACAAATATAAGAAAACTATCAGTCCTTCAGATCAGGAATGCAAACCCATGTCTAGGGACAAATGTACGTATTTCAACTATGAGAAAGGGGAACAGAAGCTGCACAAGGGCCCCACATACAGTTAGTCCTACAGGGAGCCTAAAATAGCTTGAATCCTTCCAATACTGCGGAGTCCTGCCTTTTTATCCCCTTCCTCAACCTCTACATACAAACCAATGAGCATCAAGGTGAGCACCAACACCGGGGCCCGGGCTTGGTGACACACAGCTGCAGCAGTGTGGGGAGGGACAGGGACACCGGGCTGGAGAGAAGAGATGCAGCAGAGCCCAGCAGTTGGTGCAGGAAGGGAGGGAGCGAGCAGCAGCACTCACGAAAGCACCGTCCCCATAATCCTACCCTGGCCCTTTCTGCGCTGCTTTCCTGTCCAACTGGGCTCCCCTGCAAAGCCCTGTCCTAGGGTGCAGCAGCAAGTCTGCCAATGCGGAGACAAGTGCGGAGAGAGGGAGGGAAGAAGCGAGGGAAGCAGGGATGGAGGAGAAGCGCGGTGCAGCAGCACCTGGTCCTTTCACAGGGACAAGGAAGTGGGGACTGAAGCATCGCGGAGTGCCTGTAACAGTGTCGCGTCCCAGCGCAGAAACAGTTGCAGAGAACGGCAACGTGTAGCTGAGAGACGGTGCGGGAAGGAGAACAGGGCAGCCAGGTCCTGAGGAAGGAAAGGAGGGAAGAGAGGAAATCTCGGGGTGCAACAGGAGCGCGCAGCCCGAGACAGTCTGCGGGGACACCCGCTGCGGCGGGGCGACCCAGGAGGGCAGGAACACCTTTCCCTCCGGCGGCTGTGCCGCTGGGGTGGACGGGGGGCTGGAGAACAGGATTACAGCGCGACAGCTAATCCTCCTCCGGCTCCCGGGAGAGCCGAGTCGCCGGCACAGTGCTCCCGGCAGTGCCGGTGGGTCCCGGGGCCGGGGCGGGCGGCGGGGCGCGGCGCACAGCAGGCTCCGTACTTGCCAAGCTCCTCGTAGAGCTGGTACTCGTCGGTGAAGCGGGTGCACGTTGCCGTGGTGGCCATGTTCGGGCTGCGGGAGGCTCAGCGTCGCTGGGGCATGGGGCAGGGCGGCGGGGACNAATTCCCCGCGCGAGGGGCGCCGGGCCAGCCGCGGCCGGATAAGCTTCCTGCGTGCGGCGGGAGGGGAGGGAAGAGGGAGCCGCCGCCGCCGCCTTCCCCCGGGCGCACGTCAGCGGGGCTAACACTGGGCCACCCGGCCCCTGCGTGCTGCGGCCCGCCGGCAGCAGCCGCCCGGCTCGCTCCGGCCGCTCTGTACGCGGGAAGGGAGAGGCGGCAGCTCCCGGCCGCCGCCGCCCGTCCCGACCGCAGTCAGAGCCCGGCGCCCAGCGTAGGGAACCCGGCCCGCTCCGCTGCCGCCCGCGAGCGGGGGAAGCGGGGCCTCAAGCCCTTCTGCGGATCCACCTCAAAGTTGGGCCCTGTGCTCCCGAGCGCTGTCAGGCTGCCCGACCTTGGGGACGCGTGTGGAAGTCCCCGAGGAAATGAGCCATCTGGTGCAGAGGTAAAGCGGTAACACGCGAAATGTCTTGAAACTGTTAGACAGTGAGAACCAGCATTCGCACACACGCGTGGTTTATGGTGATGGGACTTGGACGCAGAAGACAAACAGAAATCATCAGTCTCCCAACTACAAAAGAAAACAAACCAGCCTCTGTGCTGTCTCTACTAGCACAGCATCTGAGAGTGCTGCTGCAGTGCCTTCATAAGCAAGTTTGTTTTCTCCTTTTACTTGAGTCTGTCTCTGTCTGAACAATTGCCAAATCTGCTTAATATGCAGATTTATATAGGGCAGTCACTGATCCAGCCAGAGAGGGAAGGGCTGCACTGGCCTCTCCTGTGTGACTGGGAGTGCAAGCTGTGTTAAGAACATTCAGAGAGACAGATGAGTGTACCATAAGCCAGGAGTAGCATTAAACTGATCTGAAAATTAAGAGTACTGTATAAGTACCATATATTTCTGTGCCGTGTCTGGACTATGAAATCATCATGTTATTCAATCATATGAAAAGCAGTGACAGCAGCCACCTGCATATCTCCCCTGCTCCCCGTCTCCAGGTTAAATGCAGCCAGCCCAGTGCTGCAAAGACTACACCGAAGTGATGCAGTGGGCAAAAATTCCCTCAGCCTATGCAGAAAGTAGATAGCAAAAGTAGGACAACATAACAGTAGCATTACAACAAAGCAATACCTCTAGAAGGTGATTATGAAACAACAGCATTCTGCGTCTTAACACCATGCCAGCATTTAAACCTGGAAACCTGCTGACACAGCTGTATAATTCAGAGAACCAACAAACGATCTATCCAACAGGTATCAGTTGATCAGTCTCCTGCCAAGATAAAACTGCTCCAACAGCCTCATTTGGTGGTCCACCAGTTTCTTTAACAGAACAGTTGCAGCCAAGGAGGAAAGCAGTTTGACAACCCATGGTCCTTACTAGGGGAATTGGCTGATAACATGAAATTCAAGTGGGAGATTATATATACAGAGGTGGGCAGTGTTGCTGATACACAACCTGCACTGCATTTCCACCATCCAAAATGACATTAGATGTCCTTTGTGCATGAAAAGTGAGCTGTTAAGTTTGTGCTGTGGTTGCGCTAGGCGATGTCATCAGGAAATATGCAACCCATTCCCCGATGTCAAAATGTAAAGAGCAACTGGAACAGAGCTCTGTTCCACAACACAAAACTGAGAGTGAAGGATTAGGACCAAATTTTAGTATGCTGTAGTGAATAAGCAGCCAGAGGGAGTGAATCTTATTTTTATGCAGAGGAAAGCGGTCGAGCCATGACCAAAAAGTACAGCAACAGGAGAGGTTTACCTAAAGCTATGTATTAAACTGAGAGCTATTCTGCAGTTGAAAACTGTTTTAACTGGACTCAAGGAGTGTTCTATGCTCTACACAAAGCACCTCATCATGTTTAAGAAGCTCTGATTGCAATGGTCTCATAAAAATACACGAGGAACGTAAAAAGAGGGAGACAGAAGAGGATGTTTCTCATCTTCAAGTGTTACAAGGAAAAGTGAGGTCTGGAAATAAGAAAGGGAACAGAGGAGCAAGTGTGTAAAGAAAAGCTAACCATGTGTTCTGCATAGCAAGTGCTACAGAAACAGATTGCTAACTGAGAAACTTGTGTTAAGTGAGAAGTGGGATATAAATTGAGTGACAGACTTGATTAAACCAAGTACTGAGTGGGAGACTAAATTATGGGAGTAGAGTTTTTAAAAGGAATGTAGACAAAATGAAGCAGGAGGAGGGGTGGCAATATGGATAAGAGAGTATTGTGTCAACAGAAAGAAATATTGATGTTCTGGCTGACATTCCAGTCTACTTGTACTGAGAGCAAAACTGCAAACAGAGGTGAATCTGGATGGTGCCTGGTCAGAATAATGTTGCAGGGACCAGAAAATATCTGAACAGTAAGAAATGGGTTTGAGAGCCTGTGCACTACTAATGAATTCAGCTAGATTCAGCTAATGAACAGTAAGTGAGATCCTGACATGAGTTATGTAGGATTGAAATCTGGAAGTAATGCTTTGGTTTCAGTATTAGCCAGCTGCAGATTTCACATTAGCAGAGCAGCAGTTTTGGTCTCTATCTTTGAAGTAGCACAGTTTCGCTTATACAGTACTCTGAACTGTCAGGGATCTGTGAGGTACTAATCTGATTTTAATAACTGGAGCTGAGTAAGAGGCACTAAAGAAAGTAAGTAAAATGCAAAGGATTTAATGCAAAGTCCACGGGTGTAAATGGACATTTCCTCTGATATTAATGGACTTCAGATCAGGCCCCATCTGTCCATGGAGCCTAAGGTCAGCTTTGGTATGTTGAAGAATGTCCGTGGGAAGGCAATAACACAAAAGCATTGGTCTTTAGGGAAGCAGAGTGAAGGACTAAAAAATTAGTTCACAGAAACTAACTGGAATTCAAACCACTGTGGAAAATGGGAAGGATGCTGGAGAAGATGCATGATAACATCTTTCCAGCAAGGTTGAACAAGCCCAAGGGCAGCATGTATCACTGTGCTGAGTGGAGCAGTGCTGGCTAGTACCAGATATGAAGAGAGGGTGTTAGCAAAAGTAAAGGACTTGGAAAGGGTAAGAATGGGTGGAGTTAGAAATCAGTCCTGGAGGTTGAAAGCAAGAAGCAAAAAAGGAACATGCAGTAAAGAAAATGAGTAGGCATATTTTTTAAATAGACATTTTCTAGGTTTCTGCTATTAATTTGGGATCCCACAAAGAATCAACCAATTTTCCTCTCGATGCCTCTGCTTTCCAGCCTGCCTCTTTAAAGTAACTCCAGGTAGGTCTTACCTCTCACAAGGATATTACAGGGCATAAAATTCAATCTGCCCTGCTATTGTGTGCGGCTTCCTGACACTACTTCAGTATAGTAACAAATGAAAATGCAAAATAAAACACCCAGACATCTAAAATTGTATGAAATATTCTATAAAGTGAGGGATTTTTTGGCAGGTGAGGAAAAGTTTGGAAATTCTTAACTATTATTTTGCTTCTGAATCTACAAAGAAACATACAAAGAGTTACCTAAATCTAGCATCATTTTATCATGACTGTTCACAGACTCACATTCAAGTTCACAGAAGAAAACCCCCTTATTTTCATAGGTGATTATTCATGTTGGCTATACAAAATCTCAAATTTTGGTTTTTTACTTACGCCATTGTTGAGTATCTACCAAGAAAATCAATTTTCTTTAATGTGCCTGGTTGTTCTCTTCCTTCTCCCAAACTGACATTCATCTGCTGCCTCTGAGGATTTGTAAGTGAGGCTGATAAAAATAAAAAGTAGCATGCATAGAAAGAAAATTGTAAAGAGAGGAACTTTTTAGTGAATGAATACAAAATTTATATTCGAAATAAACGATAGAGTTCTGGAGAGAAGCAAATATTAAATTACCCTATTAGTAGGGACTATTCAGCCATCCATCTAGTTTAGTGTCTTGTCTTCAGTAGTGACCTATTCCAGATGATAAATGTAAGGGAGGGGGAAGAGAAGGGTATGAAAGGAAGACAGAGAAGAAAAAGGGAAAGGAATCAAAGCAGGCCAATAAAGAAATCTGTGTAACTATGACCCACGTGCATATTGCTCACTTCTTGATTAGAGAGTGGCTTTCCTCCTGACCTCAAGCAGATGATCAAAATATGCCCTGAAGCACCAGCATTGGTAGCCCCTGTAATTTTGATCCTAGCTTGTGTCAGCGCACATGCTATTCTGTTTCATGTCAACGCCTAATCCTTTTTGATAGTTACTAAGCTATTTAAGTCAATAATATCCCATGGCTCTGAGTGTCGCATGTTAATTATATGGCTCATAAAACATATAACCTGATCTCATTGCAAATTTGTTCTATTTTAACGTCTCTGAGTGCTTTCTACTGTTACAAGACGGGCAGTAGGCAGCGTGTCCAAGTGGCCAGCCCTGTTCTGTACATCTCTGCTCTTTAGTGCTGTCGGTCACTGCCCCAGGAGCTCAGACAAAGGAGGGGGCAGTTGTGGTCTGGGAGGGTCTCGGTGCCTGGGTGCCTCTGGGCAGGCCCTGTGTACCTGCTGGCAGCTGCCTGCTTCCCCAGCCCCCCTAGTAAGCCATGGGAAGACATGCCTTTCACTGGGATTTTTCCAAGCCACCTAGACACGAGAGATTTTCCTCTCAGCTTGAAGTGCTTGCAACTTTGGATTTCAGAAGCACTGACTAGGTCCCCAGCTAGGAAAGGGAAGCATTTGGTACACATTGAGCATATTTAACTGGTATAAGCTCACTCCACACAATCTTTTCTCTGGAGCCTTATCTTACCTTAATGAGGGATTAATATCAGGTTTATTGACTGATTTCACAGGCTGTTCTGGATTCCTGCACAGCTGCATGTGATATAGGCAAAGCCTAGTGGAAGATAACACATGAATAGTCTTGAAGAGCTGAGTACTTCACCCACAGAGCCATACAGAAGGGGCTACAGCACCCTGATTTTATGTTTCTCATCTCATGAAAATCCAAGTCCCTCCAACACTAGCCTGAGCTCTAGGTTAGAAACTGAGGGAGCTCCAAAAGACTCACCTTTCCAGATTCCTCTTGGAAACTTTCTTTGCTGGAGAGACATCGCTAAACAATTTTGGAATGCTGAGCTGCAATGTCTATTGGCTGCTCTCTTAACTGATCTGTTCTACAACATATTTATGCTTTTATCACATCTAAATTATCCTTTGAAATTTATCCATAAGACCCTATAGAAAACAGAAAGGATTATGAAAGTCGGACAAATAATGTGAACAATAAGAACCTCCTCTAGTTTTGTATCTATAAGAATATTAATAATAATGCATTAAAAAAACCCAAGTTTTCACTTCTATCTTCTTGAAACTGGCCAATGTCAATTGTTAATCAGGTGAAGAGCAGGGTTTCCCACCACTTATGTGGCAACAAGGTCATGTTCCACAAGTTCCTTTAATAACTATCTAGTAACAGTAACTGGTATGCTAAAATCACCCTCAGATCAGGTTAGCCTCAAAATATTTCATTTCTGTTGCCTCCCTTGGTGGATGGACAACAGAGAAACAGATTTTCCTGCTTCACCGGAGGAAGTGAACAGATCCATAGGACCAGTGCTCAGTTTAGCTTAACAGTGACTCCAGGCAGCTCTGCTGTCACTGAAGGGTTACTCTCTGGGTATACGATAGTGGGGAAACATCTTGAACATTCATTTGAATATGGCCATCGCAGTGGAATGTTCAGGGGCTATTTTAAGATTCACACTGTTTGTTTAAACAAGATGGCATGACTCAATGACTGTTACGTAAAGGATGAACGCAGATTTCTCCGTATATCCCAGATATCTCACCAACTTAAAATATTGTATGGAATTATACATATACCATGCTGAATGGTATTGATTACTGAATGAATACTGAAAATTAATGCCACATCCTGGAATGCACTCTCCCTCTTTTTAAAATAAGGTCCCTGTCAAAGGAAAGGCTAATACTGCAAAAAAAGATGATGGATGGACAGGCCACATGAGCTGAATGCTGCCTTTCAGAGTGTTGAGACAAATATGAACAAGTAACTCCCTCATTGCTGGGGTTCACCCATAACCAAAAGGAATGAGAAATGAGCAGTTTGGTTTCTGGTGATCAGTCAATGCGATCTATTGCTACTGCTGAAAGAAAATACTTCCATTTAGTGCCAGCTGCAACAAATTTTGTTTCTTTGCTTTTTAAAATGGAGCACAGTCACTGGGAAAACGTCCAGTTTAACTCTCACAACCAAAGTCATCACAACATTTGGCTATTACTAGCTCTATCTGAATTCAATTCAAATTAAGATAAAGTAACGTATCTCACACTATCCATCTTGCAATTCCATCCTCTTGTCATCTCAGTTGAATTTATGGCACAGTCCTTGGGGAGATACTAAGCTTTTTCCATTGAGTTTTCTGTTAGATCTTGATTTAAATGGCTGTGGATTGTTGTCCCAGAATAAGAGTGCTAGACACCAAAGATACCCTGAAGTATGTACAGACTCTTGAGATTACAGAGAGACCAAATCATTCCCTTGGGGAATTTTCTGTCATATAGTATATTGATGGATCAATCTCAAACTGCAGTCTGTTCAGAACAAGGCATCTGTCTGGTCTTGTTTGGTAAAATATTGTGTATGTCTGGTAGCATGTCATAGACTGATCAGTTTTAACTCTCAAATCATAGCACCCTACCAATTAAACATCAAGCCATGACCAGGATTATTTAATGTTAACACAAAAAATAGAAAGTTATTTTAAAAATACAAGGGTTTATTATTAACTTTGTTAAACTTGCAGTTTGAAAGTTTTTGATTTCGACAAGGAACACCCTGTGCTCCTTGCCCACATGGAAGTTCTGAATTACATGTAACATGACAGAATCATCCAGCACTGGGATTCTCAAATCTTTTTATCCTGAGAGATTACTCTGAATCTGGGAGACATTACAAGCAACATTTAATCATCAAAGCTCCTGGTCCATTATAAGCCGTGAAGCAGTGTACTTCCACAGCACAAACGTCACTGCCAAAATTGGCATGGATTGGCCCCTCCTGGCAGTCTCAGGAAGCCAACGTTTACAGAGCCTGTGCTTTCCTGTCATCACCAGGCAGAAGTCCTTTCAAATTTAGGACTAAGGCAGGAAGGGTATATTTTCACTAACAATGTCCACAGTACAAGTACAAAGGAGTAGTTGCAGAAGGAATGTCTCCAGAGTATTTCACCATCACTTTCACCAGCACAAAACTCTCAAATAACACCTGTTAGCAGAAAATACTGGTTTTAATTTTTTTCATCTTTGAATCCTCTTGGTCCAGTGCTTCACCTTCTCAGTTTAAACAGTTACATGATCTTGACATTTTTAAAAGAGCCTGTAAAACCTTTCCACTGTAAAACAGCCAGATTAACATTTATGCATAATTTTAAAAAAATAAACATTTTAACCAAAATTGCCTGAATGTTTACATGAGGGGAGAGATGGCTCACAGGACTCTTCAAAGAACATTGGCAGTAATTTCCTACCCTGAGTAAAATAAATTAATTAACACACACATCCTGTTTCACATCAAAAGAAAATCTGGCTCCAAGGAACAAACCAAAGGAGAGGGCCTGTGAATGTTTACAAATACAGCCTGAGCCAACAGGAGCAGCAAGAGGGTATTTGGGAACCACAGCAAAACCTCCACCCAGCAGCTGGACTCTTTGGTTTCTCCACGTTTCAGTTCTGCCTGTGTGTACTGAACAGAGAACACACAGTGAGGAAGACAGGCTTGATTTCCCAGCCAGAGCAATAGTAAAACAATGATTTACACTCCCCATTACAGCCACAAAACCTGTGGGAATAAGTGAAGTAAATCATGTTTTACAATGAGAGAAATGAGGCAGAGTGGGACAGTGGCTCTCTCATGACCTCATGGGAGTGCAGCTGTCATGGAAAGGCAGAATTCAGGTTGCTCCTCCAACATGAACAGATACAGACGCTTTCCTGTTGGTCTTGATTTTGGGTGAAGGTAATGCAGTGGTGCCACTCTGAATTAAATGTGCAGCTCTTATCACAGGTTTCTCCCCAATATTATGCCTCAGCATGGAGTGCCATTCACAATTAAAAACTCACTAAATGTTTCCTATGTTCCTGTGTCTCTTCTGTGGAGTGGCTGTGACTGCTACTGCTTTCTATGCCTCCTTCTGAGAGTACTCTGTTCCCTGTACCTCGTTAATAAAAATAAAATGCAAAAGAAAAAAAGATGGTTCTTGACAGGTTAAAAAAATTACACCCAGCATCTGTCAGTTTGGGTTGGGATCCCCATTAAGAATCCACCACTGTGAGTCTGCAGTGACACAGACTTCCTGTCTTTGAAGGGCAGTAGGCAAACACACCTGACTGTGCAGAAACACAAATATTTGCACATTCAGAAGCCCTCAAGTATCTAATTTCTATACTGCAGAGGAGGGTATTATTTCCATGTTTAATGACCTTATGTTACATTTGAGAAGTACCAGTGAAAAAAATACATCCCAGCAGCAGAATAAGATGCTAGCTCGTGGCTGTTTGTTTCTGGACTACTTGCAAATCACAGAAGTGTGTGCGAGCACATGAAGCAGAGCCGTGTTTCTGGTCACGAAGATGTAGATAAGGTGACTCATGCTGAGGTGTGCATGTGTACATGTGACTGGATGGTGCATAGGCCAGGTGGATGTAGGTACTGCAGCCTCACAAATGGGAACACAAGCAGAGAGATACCATAAACTGTGCAAGAAAAGATCAAAGGTGTTTTCACATATATATTCCAAGATATGTGTAAAGGCCAAGGATCCAGAAACAATAGGGAGGAACTGACTTAAAGTGAGCTTCCTGCAGCAAACAAGGATAGGCTAGTGGGTGTGTCAGAGAGTGACAAAGCATTTTATGTTTACATGAGAAAATAAATGCTGTCAATACAATTAAGAGCCAAACTCCATTTAGCTTTTGCTTCTGAGTGAGTTTGGAAGAGGATGTGCACTCTGTGATCCCATGCAGCTGTAACATTCAGCTGTCATTCTTAAAGGAAGAGCAAGCTCCCCGAGGAAATCACACCTGCTGGCTATAACTAAAATTCACAGAACTAACATCTGTCTCAGTTTTGGCATCTGTCTCTATTCCTAGACATGCACATGGGTAGGTGAAAGCACAATCTGGACTGTCCCTGGCTCCACTGGGTGGTCCTCAAGACCAGGGCTGAGATGGTATTGGCTCAGAAGCTGGGGTAATTCATTTGACAAATGAATGATGCCAGTTGAGGACTTGAAAATCCTATTCCTAGCCCACACTTCCCTTTGGCAAGAGAGAACAAGGGAGTTAAAAACTTAGTTCTATTGCATATCACTAGAAATACCATTTCAGAGTGAAACTCAAGAGTATTACAGGCACATGCACACAAAATGCTTGAAACTCCCACGTGATTCCATTTCTCTTGCTTTGAGCCAAGAGCTTCATATCATGTTCATATTTTTTTGTCAACAACTTAGCTGCTTTCTAAACCTAAACATTGCCAATTTATTTAAATCTATACCTTCATTCTTTTGTCTCAAGGGTCTAATCCTCTTGTTCTCTTGGAATGGTGTGCATTTCTTGGTAACTGAAACGTTATCATTTTCTAAAGAATATTTACAAAGACTGATAGCACTAAGGTGACTGCCCGGATCAGCAGTTCTTTTCTGTATGTGAAACATTGTGATGGACGCAGTTTTGAGCTATGATTACCACTCAGCTGATTTAGAGATGAGGCCTTCTTACAGACACCATGCACACTTTGAGCCATAAATTTATTATTTATTTGTCTCTGTCCACCTGCTAACAGGCCAAACCTTACAGAAATTATCTCAATGCCAGAGATTAGAATCCAGCCTCGTGTGTTTGCTATGTCTTTCTTGAGCTAAGAACTTTGTTAGTTATAAAGTGTATAGCCAGAAAAATAGCAAATGCTGTATTAAGTGAAAAGGATATATATTATGAGTGGTTTTTGGTTGCCTCAAGTCTATCTTCACAACACATTAGCATAAAGCTTTGCTCAAACACACAACACGTGGTTGCTCTGGCCTTAGGCTGGTACAAAGAGAAGGCCCAGCAACAGCGACATTCACAATTCAAGTTTCCAGCATAACTTCTCCAAATGCCAGCACAGGATCAGTCAATAACATGCTGCACATGCTGGGCTTATGTGCTACCCTGTCCATGTGTGCTTCTTCTGGGACTATTTTTACTTCTGAAACTGTTTTAGGAACAGGAGCACAGGACAAACGACATTCAGGACTCATCTGTGGCTTTCAGCACCACCTTGGAAGCAGGCATGCCCTTTGGGAATGATACTTGTGGGGACCTATCCTCATGTAAGTCCACCAGCGCAACCAAGAGGAAAGAGAAGCACTGCTGAGTACTTACTCTCTATGTATGGTATAGGGACATCTTCTAACAGTAAATATTTAAGAAGCAGCAGGGAAAAAGATGCAAGCTGCATACCGCTGAAACAGATGTGGGATATCTGAGTGAAGGGTGAGAAAAAGTATCAGTGACTATTGGAACAGTCCTGCTACTACTGACTCATAAGCAAAAAGAGGCCACTGTGGGAAAAATTGCAATCCATTGCCAATGCAATTTAGCATTTATAGAACATGCATAAGTATGGCAAGATCTCAAGACCTACAGACAGCAAAAGTCATCAGGAGATCACAGTACACAACGCCATGAAAGACAGTCCAAATCAAATAGCTTCAAATTTCTTCCTTAACAGCCAAAATAAGTTAGTGGAAAACGAGGAGAGCGCGGGCTGAGCTGCGTGCTGCGCTGGAAGAGTTCCGATCACCAGGCAGGAACTCGAGATGCTCAGACGCCCTTAGGAAAGCGCCGTCGGGAGACACCTGGCGGCAGCGGCCACGCTCGCCCTGCAGAGTCGCTGCCGAGCCCGACCGCCAGTGCGGCAAAGGGACCGGAGCTGCACCCCGGGGCGGGCTGGGTCACACGACACACAGACCTCGCCCAGGTGTAAAGACCCCAGCTGTCAAGATCTCTAGACTGCCCGAGGATTAAAACCACATCCACAACGGTCATTTTAATCCTGCGGTTTAATTAGCTAAGAAAACACTTCCAGTTTAAGGAGTTATAAATGACCCACATGGCAAAACTATATTCCTTTCAACCAGCTTCAGTTGTGAGTCTGTCTGCCCAACTTTTGACACCACAACTTCTGCTTTTGCTGTCCTCTGCTCCTGTAAAACTCTTCCAGCTCATTTGCCAGTGTTCCCTTGTTAAAATCTAACCTTACCATAGGACCTTGAAGCAGATGATCCTGCCTTCTTATCATGAACAATTTCCTCTACTGAACAGTTTTTGTGCCTCCTTGGCGGCAAACAGAGATCTTTGGAGATGGGCTTCTTATTTGCACAGGTCAGAAAGTATTTACATGATGTGATGTACAACAGTACAAGGAGATAATAAGAGAGTTGCATTAATAAGTCATGACTGGACATCATTACAGAGGCAGAATTCCTAATCAAGGCAAAAAGGTATTTAGAGAAGGGACGCAGAAGAAATTTCTCTCTCCCTTTTCTGTGTCATTTACCTCAATGGCGAAATCAGAAACCATTATTTAGATTCAGTTTACCACGTTAAAAAGATTTTTGGCACTTAGGAAATTATCACTTGGTATTTTTTAATTATTTAGAGGAGAAATGACAAATATCCACTAATATATTTGAGGAGAATACCTGATTTATACAAGATAGCCAAGTACATATATTCAAATTTAATTTTGAAGAACCTATTTAAAATAGCCTTTTAATACTACATATAAAAAGGAGTGGGAAAAGCACAAGAACAAATGCGGAAGCATACCGCATGATGCCATCACAAGTCACTTAAGTGATTTTCCCTGAAAATTACTGCAAATTCAACATCAGGCTGGGCTAGCTATGAGGTACTCCTTCCTTTTGTATTTATCTCAAACAGCACCTACTGCAAAACATTTCTAAGCATTGTACTACAACAATCAAACCTATGTCAATTATTAATTTCTTGTGTTTTCAGAAATTAATGATGCTATATATTGCATATATACTGTAAGAGGACACATCAAAGACCCCAAAGTCTACCTTTCAGCACCCAGAAGTTTAATGTGAATTAGGGTTTTCCAGGCTGAAGATGCCACTTGCATCTGTCACATGACAGGCAGGAGAACCTCTGACCACTGGTTTTAGCAGCTTGTTGGGACAATATTTACTGAAAGCCCAGCCTCCAGAAAGGGTATCTCTGTAGGATCCCTTCAAATAGCCCTCTACTAGGAGGAGGTAAAAAAGGGAAAAATCAACATGCCTATGTATTGAGAAAAAAAATTACTCCAAAGATAGTTAAAGTAAAAAGAGACAAAACTCTGGGAAGTGGAGGTTGCAGGAAGGGGAAGGATTTACTTAATTACTCAAATAACAGCCGCACCGTGAATGAGTACAGGAGGTGTAAAGTGCCAGACTAGATCCTGTGGGGAGGTAGTTCCAGCATAAGAGGAATTCTTGAAACAACCACCGCGTTTGCACTTGAGAAATGAAGTTGATCACAGTTACTGTAATTACACAAGCGCACACTGCCCCCAGAAGGCAGCATCCCACACTTTTCCACTCTTGTTGCTTTTTTCTGCTCCCTCTCACTTGCCTGCACTACTATTCATTGCAGTTAAATGTCAAGTGATGCTCAAGGAGAAAAAATTCCAGCTTCATGTATGAAATTATGGACTCTGAGCTGATCATTGCTATTCACAAGTAAGAAGGGCACCAAGGATAGTTAAATACATAGAACACAACTCTTACAGAGAAGATTAGGTAAACTAGGACTCTTCAAATGAGAAAGGTAACAAATTAAAGTGATGTGAAACTTGCATATAAAATAACGAGGGGATTAAGAGAAAGAAAGAGAGAAAGAAACTGATAAATGCCATAAACATATCCTTTCCATTAAGTAGCTAGTCCTGGTATTGTTCCCTGGAATTCACTAAGCCAGGTAGCTTTAGGCTTGCTAGATGAGTATCAGGCTAGTAGGCTTTAGAACAACAAGGTGACATGGTCCTCCAGAGTTCCTCGCATTGCTGCTGCCACCCTGGGCTCCCCAAAAGTACATCAGGGCCAGTCAGAAACACCCTCCTACCCCACAGCCTGAGCCTTGTCATGGACTGGACAGAACTGAACTGGTACTTCCTGAAGGAATTGGGTGAAATCTCTCAGTCCCAACCAAGGTTCTGAATGCTCCCTCCAACTGTCATCTGGGCCTGCACAAATCGATCACAACCCTGAGCAGAGGTATGCAGCCCTTGAGAGAGCCAAGGATATCTAAGTGACTGCCATCTTCAGAAAAAATTTTTGCACAGTCTTCTCATTTGGTTCATATATACTGAGATACTCTTTTCCTCTGATGCCTGGAAGAACTTTAAAGCTTTTTCCAAATTTCCCCTTTGCAGAACAACACAAACACACCCACCCACCCCTACAATAATGTAATTCCCTTTATCATTTCCTAACAGGGTTAAAATATTAAATTCTGGTCCCACGAGACACTTTGCTGTAAACAAAGTGAAATTTACGCTTTCATATATCCACTGTTCAGTGACAGCACAAGCAGCACTCCTGGAACCGCAGAGGGGAGTGATTCAGAGGGATGCCTGGCATAGGAGAGCCGGGCGAGATCAAGACTGGAGCGATCTGAGGGCGTTGCAATTTGTGACAGCAAGAACATTGCATATACCCGGGAAGAGTGATGGAAACACTCGCTTGAGAATGCGGAACCCCGTTGACACCGGAGAGCACAACGCGGCGGGGCCGGCGGCGGGGACGGGCGGGCGGCGGCCGCCAGGGAGCGCTCCCGCACAGCGCCGCGGCCCCTCTCCGGCTTATCCCGGAGTATCCCAGAGTGTGCCGGGGTATCCCAGAGTATGCCAGGGTATCCCGGGGCATCCCGGTCCCGGGGGGGAGGGCACTGCCGAGCAGCCGCCACCGGGGCCTTGCGGCCGGGTGCCTGCGCTGGCCTGCGGGCTGCCCACTGCCTGCTGCTCGGCTGCGGCCGAAGACACGGCAGCAGTTAGTTTTATCCGTAAGGTGTTCAAACTGTGACGGGGATGAGATCTTTTTGAGCCGTACTTTGTGTCCTTAGTAGTCTCGGAAATTTTACTTAAAGATTATAAAGACACAACCTGTTCCAACTTCTTCAAAAATTTACACTGACAGAAAAATTTCAAATAAATCAATGGGTTTATGCAGGCTCTAGAAATGGCCTTTGGATTTTCGGCTATCCTAACAGCAACTCAAGATTCCTGTAAATTTACAATCCAAGCTCTGCCCCAGCTCAGCCCCAAGCACAGACTGTAGTGCAGGTGACGAAATTCAGCACTTACCCGCACTGTAAGGGTTGCTTTGGCTCTGAGGTGTGTGAGGGAACGGCTGGGTGTGGTACTCACCCTCCTCGAACAAATCACCTTCCTGCAGTCTAATTCCTGCAATGCCCCGACAAGTAAACGGCTAATCCCGACAAAATCGGGGATCTCCTGCAAGCAGATATTAATTGTAAACCCAACAAGAAGGAGGAATTGATCAAAGAACAAAAGGATAATACATCATAAGACATGACACATTTCTGTGGCAACATCTAGTTTAAAATTAACACAGGCTCTAAGAGCTCATTATTCTTGAAAAATTATTTTCAAAATCAGGCTGTTTGTGGCCTAAGGCACCTCACAGGAGTTGTGACCAGTAAGAAAAGGTCAATGCCATCAGACAATTTACATTTGCAAATATAGACCTAGAGCTGTCATATTTTAGTTGCTGGCTCCACAGCAGCCTCAGACAAGCCCTATGCTTCTTCCTTTTATCTCTGTATTTGCAAGATGATGATGGCAGTTATCTCTCCTCTAAATCACAAACAGGGCTATGACTGACAACTGGTATATAAAGAATGAAGGCTTGTTAACAGTCACTGAAGTTATGCCAACTAACTACCCCGCAAATTCATGCTGTTTGGCTGTGGGTGTATTCATTTAGCTAATGAATATCAGTGTGTGGGATTAACCAGATAAACCTGTAGCCAGGGAGAAATGAATACTATGTAGGGTGTGCATCCCTCTCAGCCATCCATGATTAATACTTGTTTCTACTAGAGTCTATGCTTTTCATAAACTCCAGAATAATGAGCCCCAGCTTGCATCAGGGAACTTAATTTTTGTACATGCAATAATCTGGAGGTTATGGCTCCCCAGGTGGCTTAAAAAGGACCAAAAAAAAATTGGGAAAAAACCAGTTTTTGCAGTTGAACCTAAATGTGCATCCCCATTGCAAACAGTAGGAGGGGCTGTTGTTTGCAGTTTAGAGTTCCCAGGGCTGTTTGCCATGGCCAAGGGAAATGTTTACTACAGCTGTAATGTGTTACATGCTGTTGATTTTAATTGCTTTTCAAAATGTGAAGACAACTGTGATATTTGGAAGAGACTGGCAAGCTGCACTAATAAGCTCTGTTGTGCAGCAGATCTAGTTCACACTGTGCTCTGCAGGCTTCTCTGCAAAATTTTGTCAGTATCCTGGACAGTGGGGAAGGAATGGAAGGATCTTAGACATGCCCTATGCAGCCAAAGAAGTGAGCCTGGTTCACTGGTTATCTTGGATCTGTATCCACAAAAGCCTATGCCCTTCCTTAGAAGACCCTACAGAAAGCAGCCAGCTATAGCCACAGAGCTCTGGGAATACTAATTAAATCTTATTGTAAAAGTAACACACGTTATTTGATCCAAGGAGAACTGTCTTGGAAATTAGTGACACAGTACTTGGGTTAGAAATGGGTAGCCAGCAAGGCACCTTGCTTGAGGGCTCAGAGGGGTTCCTCAAATATTTGGGAACACTCCAGTTCCAGGCTAGTGTCCATCTGGAGGCTGTTCCCAAAAGGTTTCAGCCCCTGGTCTCAGCTAGTGATGTATGAAGAAAATTCTTTGCTTCATTCCGCTAGGCAACTGGTATTCTGTGACATTGACTCACCTAGAAGTGGGTTGGAGGTGCAGTGTGGGTGCTGGTTACAGCTGGGTGCTCTTGTGTGATGGGAAATGGTGCAATTTGCTTCATCCAGCCCCTTGGAATTCCAAGAGTGTGGGCTTTTTCCTGGGGCTTGTGTAGAGTCTCAGCCCCAAATGTGGAGTGCTCATCTTGCTCACTGGCAAGAGATGAGCCAAATGAGAATGGTATGTCAGAGGGTTAAGAAGCTTTGCCTCAGCAAAGCTGTATTGTAGAGACCCCACAGACAGCTTTTCTTTTGCAGCTGTAAGCTGGAAAAATCAGCAAATGAGAAAAAAATATCAGCAAGGCAACTAGCATAAATTGGCAGATTCAAACACGGCAATGGAGCAAAGCTACTGCTCTCATCCTGTCACACTCAGATAACCAGAAACTTTACAATAAACCTGGTTGTAAACATTATTTTCAATCATGGATCCCAGTTTCTAATCCTCCAGAAGAGCTAGGTGTGAATTCCCTGTATGCAAGTCACTTGGCTCAAACTGCAGCACCAGAAGTTACGTGTCTGTTTAGAAGTGGGTGATAAATATGAACTGATCTTCAGAAATTCTTGAGTTCCTGACAATTTCAAAGCAAGCTGTGGATGTTCAGTATCTCTGGGGAAAAAATAAAATGAAGAAACTCTGGGTTGTTTTCATATGCCAAATATTATTTCTTGGAAGACTGACCTTACACATGCTGGCTCTCCTCTTGTTTGATCTCACTGAGACCTCTTTTCCTCCTCTGGATTACATACATAATAATGATGTCTCTCCCTATAATTTGTCTGAATAATGCTATGCAAATAATAGCTATGATTAATTGCTGTCCACCTCACACATCAAGAATAGGCAAATTGGTAATTTAACCTTTTCTAAACATTTTGGCTTTTGAACTGTTAATTTGATAAGTAAGTGAAAACCCCAAACACTTGCACTTGCATACCTTGTTAAAATTAAAGCCAAAGCCATACCACCGATATGAGCAATGTCTGCAAATAAACAGGCACTTCAGATTTTCTTGCATAAACAACTAGAAACAGGTCTGAGCAAACGGAGGCAAGTCCATACCTTCACCACCCAGTCCCCGGAGCCAGGGCAACACGGGACTGTACAAGTTCTACCTGCCAGAGCCCTGCCTGCACCTCCCCTGCCCCAGGGTTTCTGTGTCTGTGCTCCAGGTCTGAGCTGGTAGTGTTCTACTGTAATCTGGATTCAGATTAGGAAACTGAGGCCTGCCCTTTTATTCCAGGCAACAGCTGAGGAGCGGTACTGAAGCCAAGACCCTCAGCCTCAATCCTTGCCCAAGCTGCATCGAGGGTGTGGACATGCCCGGTCTGTACCTCCCTGCCCTGCTGCCCTCCTGGCCTGACCTGGGCCGTGCCATGCCGTGCTCAGCTGGCAGCTGTGCTCGGCTGGGGCTGCTTACCGGCACTGCGCCTGCCCCGCTCGCTGACTGCCCTCCAGCTGGTGCGGGCACAGCTCACCTTCCCCGGCGAGCACCCGTCACTGCTGCTCCCTGGCACCCCTCTTCCCTTCTCACCAAGGGATCAAAGGTGCAAGAAAAATGTTTCCTTATTATATTTCTTTATGCTGGACAAAAAGTTATCATTTATTTGATTGCTTTGGGTAAGCAGAAGCCCCTTCATACTTCTGTGCCTATGGCGACCTAGCTTAACCTTTGTGGTGAGTTGATCAAAAAATTTGTTTGGATGGCAAGTTTTCCTGGAAGCTCTGCTTTTACAGGACAGGTGCCTAGCTGAGACTCACAAATGAACCAACTGTATCTGGCAAATGCACCCCAAAACTTCCTATAATCTACAATGGAAACTGCTGAGTGCTTTCAGCACACACATACACCACCAGCTCCTCTCCACACACGCAGGCAGCTGCCATTCTGCAGAGGTCTATGGAGGTGCAGTGTGCACAACCCTGACTCACCCACAGAGTCCAACTCAGTCTGGAACAAACCTGCCTTGCCTGTGACACTGGCAGGGCTCAGGGTGGTGAACACACCACCCTGGCATTTGGGGCACACTGGCCTGCCTTTGCTGAGGGGCATGGAGCAATGGTAGCGAACACCAACCACATTGACCTTGTGTCACACAACCCCAGTAATCACACATGGGGGAGAAAGCGAAAGTGTAGCTCAGTGTTGTAGCCCATACATTATATACCATCTAAAGAAGAAAAGACGGGCAGAAAAGTATCTTCACAGGCTCACTAAGGAGATACTCTTTGGCACCATTCTGCATAGAGGTAAGATTCAAAGCAAATGTGCTACCAGCTGACCAATTACACACAGGCACTTAGAATGTTACTCCACTTAGCCTGTACTTTTTAAGGGGAAGCACTGGGTCCTCTCCTTGTCTTGTGTTTGTACAGTTCCTTAGCATAATGGGGCTTTGATCTATAACCCATATTCCTACAGCTATTCAATAGCTGAGGCATTTAAGGGATATCAGAAAATCACCCAGTACAACTAGCAGATAGCCTAACTGGTTGTCACAGGACAAACTAAGGATAGGACTAAGAAAACAACTTTGAAAGAAAAGTAGAGGCAAAATGGTAGGATAGTTTTGTGCTGTGGCTACACACTCCATAATCTGAATGAAAAAAGAAAGCTTTTGAATAGCTGCTCTGTTTTAAAAAGCAGACATTAATTACCATATTAACCTAAACGGAGAATGATGGAATCTAGAATTACTTTCTCCAAGTAGTTTAACTTTAAAAAAAGCTAGTCTTTCCTTTGGGTAAATACAGCAGTAAAGAATCAAAGCTTTATCATATTAATGCTGTAACTCAAAGCAAAAAGCCCCATGTTATTTCAAGCCCATTTGTACCTCTAATACACTTGAAATGATCCCAGCCACTGCGTGATGATTGTTTGTTGAGATTTTCCATATGATTAGTTTCACTCTGATTTATTAATTTTCTATATATTTTTTAATAACACATTTTAGTTTTTCTGAGGCCAAACATTTTTTTTCCAGTGTCTTCTCTAACTGGCAATAGTTGAATGATAGAACCAACTAAAAGCAGATTACACTGCATGGTGTATTTCCATTATGTCTTCAGCCTGTGCCTGACAGCACTGTTTTTCTTTCTACAAAATATTTTGGTTTCCTTGAAGAAGTCCAGTGACAGAGATAAAAACAAAGATTAAATTATCCAAACACAGATTCTCAAAAGCAAACATATAAGAACCCCAGTAGAGGGATCCTTAGAAAAGTAATGCTTTAATTTGCTAGAGAACAAATATTAAGAATATCAGATTAGGGGATATGCTGAGCCTTGGATTTTGAAGGAAACCACTTCAAAACATCCTGTTTCTTAAAGCAACTGATTTTCTCTGTGAAACAGTGACACACTTTTTGCCTCACTTCATCATTGGGGAAGACGCTCCAGACCAACAGCTGTGATGGTCAGAGAACTTTGATTTCCAGCCCAAACATACAACCAGTGGACACAATCTGAACAGTCTGTTCCAGGGATTCCCCTAAGTGACACTTGTTTCATAAATAGCTTCTGTCATGTAAGTGCCAGTGGAGACATACATCGTTTTCATCCAGTCATCTTTGTGCCCTAAATAATTCTCCAAATCTCTTCAAATAGTATTATACCCTCCGCTCCGTGGGTGCCCAGCTTCCTACAGGCTCACCTGTATGTACCCTTTCTTACTGCTTTTTGTTTCCTTGGATCCTCTGGTCTCGTGTCTGTATTTTTTAGCTTTTTGTCTGTGTAACATAGTGTTAGTAGATTCATCAGCCATGTGCAAGGGAAGGAAGGAAGCCTCCTTCCAGCCTTCAGCTGTACACTAGGCCTTCAACCTCGTCTCCTAGAGGTGAAGCTGCAGATGACATGGTACATGAGCAGAGTTCAGCCAGGGAAGAGATCTTCAACTCAACAGATTGACACTTGCTGAGCCTGACAGACAGTTAGCTTTTCTGACTATCAACAGAATTTTCAGATACTAGCATTTAAAGAACGTTTTAAGATGCTGGTTCAGGGAATTAATTTGAATGTATTTGAATAGATTTGATTGGAACTGAAAATAAATAATAACTCTACAAAACATCCCAAGAATCTTAAGAAAAGACAAGCTTTACATGAGTGGGCTGGCCATTTTAAATAATTCAACAGCAGTGAAGGTTCTTACAGCCAGTGTGTGAGTCAGTGGCAGAGCTGGTACTAAAGCCTAGCTTTGCAACTCATGAATCCAGGGTCCCTCCAAGGCACAAAACTGGCTACTACAGTAAAGCAGCTAATGTGTATTTTCAGGGTGAGAGAACAGACTGGAAACTGTGCTGATCACCTAACTCTCAGTTAGCAGCCAGGTCAAAAGGCAGGATGCCAAACTGGATAGATCAAATATGCTGACATTGCTAAAAGCATGTGAAATACGTAAGTGTCTTAACAGATTCTGTAGCGGACTAGACCTCTTGTTGTCCAGGCAACTCGAGTAGGCGATCATTTATAATTACGTATCGGTGAATTTCCCAGTTGATCAAATGCAATATTTTTATAAGCTCCTCAGCATTCCCTCAGTCTTGTCTTAGCCTGAAGAGAAGGAAAACCCCACACTGATACATGAGAAAGCAGGAAAGCAGGCACAACAGAAAGCACAGCATTGCTTAATGAATTGGGAAAGGAATGAGAATACCTGTCTTGTAGCTTTTTGTATACAAGGGCCTTCCTCCAACACCACTTAGGGAGTGTGTACTTGCCTTGCTTTTCCAATTATCATGTACCAAGTAAGCAAGGAACAGATTCAAGCAGGAAGCTTGAAAGGTAATTTTTAATGTCCACTCTGAGATTACCAAAGCTAAAGTGCTACTTGTAGGTAAAAGCTAACTTTGTATAAATCAGATTGAAAGTGACTGAATCCATTTACACTTGCAGCTGCAGCAGCTTTATTCAATGGGCTCATCATTCAGGTAAGCTAACTGTACCTTTCTGGTTACTGACCTTCTCCAATACAGATACCCTGCAATAAAGTGAAGCACGATAAATTTAAAGTGATTGAATGCCGTGAACATGTTCCTCAAATACTCACATTGTAAGGCAATTTCTGCCTTAGGAAAAGAAAAAAAATAACTGAAAAAATCCCTCACAATTCATTACACATTAAAGAATTTCAATTATTCACTTGTTTGAAGAATATTATCCACAGGCAGTTGGTCAAATAAGTAGGGATTCCTTCTCAAAGGCTCATATGGTATGAAAAATTACTTGATCACACTAACGTGGCTTCTAAATGCACCTTTTTTACAGCAGCCCAGAACCTTTCATTAGTTCTACAGGAATGCGCTAACCCTCACCACAAACACAAGGCCTGAAAATGAGTGTAAGGATAAATTAATTAAGTAAATAAAGTTTTAAGTAGCTGATCCATTGAGCACAGAGGATTGTGGTTTCTCTAGAATCACTTACCCAAGCCATTGTCAGTAACAAAACTGTAATGCGGTATCACATAGCATGTGAATCAGCACCTTCAAACACGTTCACCTTTACACTGACAGTGGTGTAAAAAGGTGCTAGCCTGCAGCCAGAGCTTCTTAGTCTCCACAGAAGAAAAGGAACCAATCATTGTTTTTCTCGTTAGAGATATCCTTCCCTTATAACATTTGGACTCAAGTTTCAATTTCAGACACACTAAGGCACAAAGAGTGCTAATGTATCTGAATTTCTCATTGTTTCAACTCCATTAACAGTTTGCAGAAATAGAATCAATTATATGTCCCACCAACATTCTTTCCAGCAGGTGGGAGTAGAACTGCTCTTCTGGTTGGTTTCCATCCACAGAACAGACTGAGAACTCCAAGGCATTCAGCATATTATGATATACTGCTGCTCTATGTTCATGATGTCCTGAAAAAGAGTGTACTTCCCAATTTGCAAGAAATTAGCTCCTTGAAGGTTAAATATTATTCAAGGGAGGAAGGATATAAGCCATCCTATAAAGGATGTCTGTAATTAGTAATAAATACAATGAAGGAAAGTAAGACTGTTGGAAAGCAGTGTGAAAGGAAACAAGGAACCATTTCCTCCTAAAACCACACATTCACCATGCTGTTCATTCCCAGCTGCTGAGAGTGTCATTATCAGTCCCATTATAAGGTGAGATCAACTCCTGCTGTTTCCTTGGGAACTCATGCAAAAACTTGATAGAAAACAAACTGAGGGCAAAGGTATTTGAAAAGTTGGGAGAGTTTCCAAAGATACATCTGCATTTTGGTACTTCTTTTCCTAGCAGTACTCATGTCATAGACAACAGAAACCTATGCAAGCAAGGTAAGGCCACTTCACCAGTTATTTCTGTAAGCAGTGACAGAGAATTGAGCAGGAAATGCACCAAGAACTGGCAGCCAGAAAGCCATCTTCCTGTGTAATAAGAGTGCTGCCTAACACAAACACAAGAACCTCATGGCTGCAGAGATTAAAATGCCCCAGAGACAGAAGGACACTGAATAACTTAGGGTTTGGCAAATTCACCTCCTGAACATTGCTGGTTGCCAAGAAAATTCATTCTGACTCACATGAAGCCATATGTATTGTTCCACAAAAGGATATGAATAAGTGTAGTATTGATGGCCCATAAAAGCAGTTTAAAAAATCCAACAGCTTTAATAGATTTCTATCTGGTCTGAAGAATAATTCTGGTCTGCAGAGGAGACCTCCTTAGGCTCGCTGGATGGCATTTGTCCAAAAAGACCTGGTGGGTGGCCTGCCTGGGAAAAAGAGAGCAAAAAGACGGAAGTGGAGGTGACCTGGTAATGTGTCAGCAAGGAGTGGCAGGCCTGAAAAAGACTGTATGGAGCCAAAATGGATAGAGGCATATAATCAAAGCCTATTTTCCTACAACAGTTCTGCCCTGCAGAGCTTTTTTTTTTTTTAAATCCTGTGCAAAAGGAACCCTGAGGAAACAGCACCTGACCTGACCAGGACTGATGCTTAGTAATTGACAGTGCTGTCACACTGTCAGGATACTTCATTACAAAATTTGGCCCCTTAATTGCTAGATTTAGTTCTGAATTATTTCAGAAAATGGCCGACTGAAGATCTGCACATTTGTCGAAAAGATTTACAAAGGGAACAAAATCAAGCCATAGTACTGTGGATGTTCAGACTCTCGTCTGTTAAAAACACTTTTGGCTTTGCATATCTCTAAGATCTAGTTTGGGCAGCAGCATGCTCCTCACATAGTCATTAGTCAAACTACACAGCATGTCTAGGCAGTAACTAAGGTTTATAGTCCACTAAATGGATATGCAGTAAGAAACAGAAAAATTCTTACTCATCTAAAGCAACAAAAGAAGATGATAGCAAACAATTCAGATCTAGATGATAACATTTTTCTACTTCATTTGATGTTACTCTTTTAGGTTAACTAGCAGAACTCTTCAACTCTGTTTCCAAAAATAACTCGCTTCATTCCATACCTACAGGATCTTCCCATTCTACACTGACCAGGCTGGAAATAATAGGCTTCCTGGTACTAAAAAACTGTTATGTTTCAAAAAATTGTTTGCATGTCACAAGTTTGCATGTCTTCACTAGTTTCAAGCTTTTAACAAAATTGTAAAATCACATCCAGTGAGGATGTATTCCTCGCATCTGATAACTTATCACTTCCCTAGGGTCCGCATTCTAACTGCTGATGTCTGTCTAAAAGGACTCAAGCATGTTAACAGCATTTGAAAGGAAGAAGAGACAAATTGACAAGACACACCATTAACAGCCAAGATACACCAGGATAAAGCTGGGATAAAAGAGGTATCTACGTCCCTTCAAAACCTGGAGCAGAGAAAAGGTTTAAGAGCCCTTTTTTCTTACTGGCATAGGCACCAAGGCAGGATTGCCTGGATTTGGAGCCCAGAAACACTGCTGTTCTCTGTAAGTAAAGAAGCTCAGTCTAATTTTTTGCTGAGGATTCACTATTTGTTTTAATGTCCCCTCAAACTATTTGGCAGCAGCACAAAGGTTTCTTCAGACAGCTGTGGGATATTACTGAGCACTTCATGCTCCTAGCAATGCAGTAATTCCCTAACCACTGTATAATTAAGGGCTTTGTTGAGGTCTGGTGACATATTTGTGTACTTGAAGTGCTGCACCTTGTTTCATAGGTCAGACTGACAAGCACCCAGAAAGAAGCCGAATTTCTAGCCAATATTTTTTTCTGCAAAGATAGATTCTTTAATAGTCTTTCACAGCTGGTGGAATTGTAGTCCATCCCCAACCCACCCCACTTGTCCTCCCCTTGGAATATAATCATTCTCTGCATTTGCTTTAAGTCCCCATTAAAGCCGCAGTGCTCAGAAAACTGACTTGGCTTTCTCAAAGTCAGAGCAGCTAAACATTGAGCCTTTCGCTCTCTTCACCCAATGAGAGGAGAACAAAATTCTTGAGTGGATGATTCTATCTTATTTGATCATAGTTTATAATTTCTTCCTTTGTTTCCTGTCATGGACTTCCCTGGGAAAGAAAAGAAGCAGCTTTCCCTGCCTAGTGTGTGATTTCCCTGCCCTTCTGCTGACAAGCCAGATGGCTGGTGCTGACTGGCGATAATATTACAGTCTATGCAAGAGGCAAAGGGGAAATGACCTGTCAGTATTCAAAAAATAAAACTTGCAACTGCCACATTTCACTACTGATGACTTACTTATATTTGTCTTTTTAGAGCCTTTTCCACCCTGCAAAATCCTAAAAAAAATTAAAACACATTGAGGAATTAAAGACTGATTCCAACAACCTTTTTTCATGCAGGTGCTTCATGAAAATCTGCTGTAAAATCATGTGGATGACTCACATGAATGTGAGCAGAGGCAAGCACCAATCTATGCAAAGTACATTTGCTGAGAACAACATATCATTGACTGCAAGATGGGTGGTTACATCTCACACAGGCATTCAGAGAGCTGATAAAACTTTAAACAACTTGAATTTCAAACAAGGATCACCTTCAGTTGCCTAACTTTTTGTTATAAGTGCCATTTCATGTTTCATGTCCCAGCAACATAAGGATATGCGAACTAATTGAGATGCTATCAGTCTTCTGCAGTTTTCCAGTTCAACATTATCTGTTCCTTTCACGTACAGATATTTCAGATTTAAGGAATTCTGTCTCAAGCTTTGATATATGTAGAGAGAAAGATAAAATGTTGTCTCAAAGGATTTTATATGAGTTTCCAAAATCTCACATATTGAAAAAAAATTGTAATTAGAGATTAGTATGTTACATAATATTCAGAAGGCAGTATAATAGAGAAGCGGTATTCTAGGCAAGTATGGGCATTCCAACCTGCTGCTATAGTAGAAACTACAGACTGACTTTTCTACAGTGACTAAACCCCCTTGAGGCTTAATGTAATTTAACCTGCTTTTCTTAAGAACGTATGTTCAATGTAGGTTTTGACATTTTATTTTTCACACATGATGAAATAACCAGCAGAACATCCTGCCCTTTCTCACACAGATGAAATAAACTGTATGATTTTCCATGAGACTTAAAAAAGAAAAAAAAAGAAAGAACACAATGAAGGCATAGAACTAGCCCCAGTCTGATCTCTATTGAAAACATGACATTTGGTAGAATATTCATTTTTACAGGAACTGAGTGGGATTTTGCATATCCATTTTATTTGCAGTTTTGGATGTTTTTCATAACCATAAGTGCCCCCACTGAATAGGGTGACTTAAAGACTTCTGTCACACGCTATTCTGTGTCTTTCTGGCCTGTAGAAGAGGTTGGCTAGGAAAGACACAGGGCTGAAACTCAGGGCATTCCCAGGAAACACTCCTGATTTTCTCACGGATGCTCTGTAAGACATCAAGCAAATCAGTGTCAACCTGCTGCAAAATGTAAGTCTGGATTTGATTTATGCATCACCTTTCTATCTATAGAAAAGGGACTTTTCAGAATAGAAAGTCTTCAGGGCAGGAAGGGTGACTTAGCAAGTACTTGCAAATTTTCTGGCAGGTTGGAAGTCTGATTTCAGCCCTGGCCTCCAGGCAAAACCTTAAAGGTAGACAAGAGATAATACACTTTGCTGCAACTTCTCTGTGAAGCACCTGGATGCTATCAGTGATCATTATCTGACTGCCTTGTCTATTTGATGGCTACTGCATTGCTTCCAGAGGGCTAAGAGTTACATCTAATGGTGGTAGTTTCACATACCTACCTGGAAAAAAGGAGGAAATTTCACGTAACTGGTAGCAAAACAGGTATCAAAGGCCTCATGTATTTTCAGTGGAACAGTGCTACAGGATATGCAATTGTGAACAGAATTTTTGAGGATCTGTCCAGAATACGAGAAGCAAGAGCTGAAATTTTGCTTCCTGTGAGTAGTGACACTTGTGTGTCTGCTTCAGTGCAAAGGAAGGTGCTGAGCACTTATTAGAATAATTTACATGCTGGCCTTTTATTGTTACGTCCTTGCTCTCTGACTCCCGTCCTCTAGAAGTATAAGTAAAATTTTCCGGGTCTTCATATCAACAAAATATCACAGCTCCCTTCTAAACAAGTTGTTTGGAAGTGGTCAGGCAGAATGAAGCTGGAAGAACAATGATGCCTTTATAGGCTAAAAGCAACTTTGAAATATGTTTGTACCCAGCACAAAAAGACTTGGGGACTGTTATTCAAATAACAAGATCTGGAGAGAAAGAAAAGTCCATAGATAAGACTAGTCCTGAATAAGTTGTTCTAAAATATTTATTTCTGTCATAAAAATATAGAAAAATTACAGAAGAATTTCATTTTATCTTTTTTGTCTGTAATACTACTTCTAAATCCCAAAGGGCTAGGGAGAGTGATTCTGGTGTAAGACGGTATATATGAAATCTACTGGTGTTCTAAGTTTAGAATAAATGTGTAATATTGTTTTAATTACCTGTATATGCAGTCAGTCTTCACATTCTCTGCAATCCACCTTCAAAACAGATACAACATTTACTCTGAAGTACAAGGAATCAAGAACTGTTGAGTAGACAATGATCTAAACATGAATGTGCTTGTAGCAGCAAAACCAGTTTCTACAGGGAGATGGACATTCTGTGGGTGCTGCCATTGAATATTGTAATTTTAATGGGATTGCTAACTTGGGAGTTTCCCCACCCTCTGGTTGCTTGCTGAAAATATATGTCACATGATCCTTGAGGCACCGAGGTGATTTTTTAACTTCTGTTTCAAGATATCTCCCCTAGTTCAAGTCTGAGCCAAAAGATAATAAAAACCCATGTTTTTCAGATTCCAGAAGTTAGTATGCTTTACCTTCCACTACGGTAGCTGCTTTCTGTGTGACTTTTTCATACAGCTCAGTGATAAGGTGCTAGAAATACGAGGCCCAATTTAATTCTTACTCTCTTTTGGTGACAGTCCCACCTGCAAGCTGGGATGGTCATACCTTTTCTGGAGTCATTGAAAGAGGAAACTTTGCTACGTAACCCTTCATTGACACATGGTCCTGTTTCTGTTTCTGGTCCTGTTTCTGTTTCTTCCCTTAAATTTGGAAGTGCTAATGAGAAACTGAAGTGCTATGCCCTATCTAAACCACAAAGATTTCACGTTCTAAGTAAGAAAGAAAAAGTAAAGAAAGTAGTGGGTAGAAGGAAGTACTGGTAGCCTGATTCGATAGATGAGACTCAGTTTGAGAAGACATTAAGTTTCAAGAGGTCCATACGCATGGCAAGACCTTCAGAGGTAGGTAGTCTAGTTAAACTCTTGAATTATTCAGTGAGAGAGAGCTACCTGTGGTTGAGTCAAGTTCCAAAACACAGTCCCTCTACATCCATAACTGGAATCCAGATCTGAGCCAGGTTAAAATCAGAACACATCTTTTGTACCTGTGACAAACAGAAGCTTAATACAGTAACGGGGTTGGAGAATGCTATTTGGTGCTGAGACAGGCTTATTCTGTACAGCAAATGCTCTGGCTGGTTAACTCTGTCCAGCTGCTTTAAGCAGGACATACCATTCTCTTCCTGAAGAAGACCCAGCATCTTTCCTCCTTAAGCTTTAGCAAGCTGCAGTTTTATCATGAGAAAATATCTGGGCCTATGTGTATTACAGCATAGTTGCTATAGGGTGGTTAGTCAAATCAGTATGCAGTCTAAAGGAGAGCAGCAGATGTCTATTTTCTGGCTATTTTGATGTATGCTGAGTTCAGGTAAGAATCTTTCCAGGTTCAAAGATGCAAAATCCTAGGTACTCTGGAATCCCTTGAAACTCTCAGTTTTCAACTATCTGTACCTCTTGTCCTATTAATTCTTGTCTCCTTTTATAATTTCTTCTTGCCTCCCTGATGTCCTACAGGTACTGGGTATTAGCTCCAGCCACAGCTCTACAACTGTGGGTGAGTCAGACTGCCTTGACACCTTGCAAGAAGTCAGTGGGACAGTCTGTCTGCCTCTACACAGCAGGTTCTGCTGTCTCTGTGCCACACACCCTTGAGTTCTGTTTCCCAGGGTGGCACCAACAAACTTGCCTTATATTTAGCTACTACCAGTCTCATGATGTTTCAGAATGTCCTCAGGTAAACTTACTAACTCCTCTGTCAAATCCATGAGTCAAGCCAGACAGCTTCTACTGTCTCACGCGTTTAACAAGAAGGCCAGTCCTCAACAGTTTTTGGTTTTGATGAGAAAAGCCTGTGCATTAAATGAGACAACACCACCGACCTTGACACATCTGCTTGTTTGAGCTTCTCTCAACCAAACAGCCAATAAACCTCCAATAATGAAGGGAAAGAAACAAATGTTCTCCAAAAAGCTGGAATACTCCACACTGCAAAGAGAAAGTAATTATAATTCTCCTTTAGCAAGATTTCAGGACACAAGGCAGACAACCAGAAAGTCAGAACTACCTTGTCTTTGCTGGGGTGCCTTCCACAGACAGCCAGAGCTGGAAGAAGAGCTACAATCCCAACAGGCTGTCAAGAGTTTCAGGAAGGATGGTGGGATTTCTGTCTACTTTCCATTACGCTGCCATTGTCTTCTCTCCCACAACTCTGTAATCTCAGTTCTCATCACAGAGATACAGCCAAAGATAGTGAGTAATTTATATTGAAAGTGCTGGCTTGGATGTTGCCAAGATCAAATATCAGCTTGGCCAAACAGACTGAGCAATGTGGCCATCTGAGAGAGATCTGCTAAAAGGCAGCTGCAGCTGGGGAAGAGCTAACATTCAGTAGGAAACAAAACCATGAGGAGCAGGTGTAAAACAGTAAGATACGACACAGACATAGAGGAAGGTGAACTTCCTCTCTCCTGGCTGTGAACCCCAGCTCATTTGTTGTTTTTCCTCCAGCCATACCTTGTCTGTTTGCATGATCCTTCCATACAACTGAGAAGGAAGTGGGAGCTCCTGCAAGGCAGAGTACCTGAGGTACAATAAACTGGAGAAATGTGCTGAAGTGTCTGTAGAGCAAGACAGAGGATAAGACCATTTCCCTTTCTGATGGGTAATCCCATCAGCTGTGGGAGAGGCAGACCCCTGTCTCTCCACATACTCCTTAGGGAGCTGGCTGGTGTGTTTATATCCAAAACTGCATGAGCAGCTTTCTGCAAACCTCTGTCCTATTTCATGTACGCAACACCAAACTCTGCTTCCATCACAGCCCATTTTCTTTCCAGCTCTCAGTCCCTCCAGCCTTAACTGAAGACATGATCTACACTTTCCTCTGTTCATGCTCTCAGGATGTCTCCAGATTCCCAAACCTCTTCAGCTCCCACATAGAGCCCTTGAGTAGTCCTTCCTGGAAGCTCACCCTGGCTTTTTGTTAACTCCTCTCACCTGGGTGCAGCGCATGTCTGCATTAGTATGTACTCATTATCCTATTGTTTGCTTTCCTGTTCTGCTCATAATTTTCAACATGGTTTCTGAAAGATCTGGCATCTCCATTTCCTATCTACCTTAATGGGGGACTTTGACTTGTGATGATCAGACAGGCAAAACCCCCTCCTAAGACCCAGGCATGCTTTCACGTTCCCATTCTGCCCGCAGGATGGAGGTGTTAGGAGACATCTGACTACGGTGTACGCAAGTACTCTGTTAGAGCAAACGACTCCCCAGCTTTCCTTAATGTGTTAATAGGTCTACTAAAACTGTAAAAGGGAAAAAGCTCAACAGGAAAGGCTGACGTGACCAGTTCCTTCCTTAGTCTCACTGACTTCAGCTCTGCCACTCTGAGCCACCAAAGGTAATGGGGAAGGGAATTCAGGGGAAGTAATGTGGGGCAATGAGCTGCACAATACAAGCACAACTTACACACTGCAGAACAAGACACAGGCCCAGTCAAGTCAGAGCATCACTCAGGCCTATGAACAACAACTGGGTGTTGCCAAAGTCCAAAAGCAGCTGCAGGCATGTCTGTAGTGGTCACAGAATGGCAATTCAAATTTCTCAATGGCAAAGGAGGTGGGATTGACTTAATGAGTCTGTGAAACATTGTGAGAAAAAATCAAGTACGCAGGACACTTTCAGAAAAAGAGTATATAGTTGCTACATCATTGAAAAAGTCTCTAGAACAGAGTGGCAGTCATTAAAAAATTAATACAGCATCCTGGGTTAAAGGAAAACATGGATTTTAGCCAAGAAAGAAAACCATATTTTAAGCATTTTCCAGATACTTGTGGACTGGACACCTTTGGACAAAACCGATGTCTCAGGTAACATAATAAGATATTTCAGGAAAATACCTACATCAGCTCTACTGATGCTGACATTCCCTTGCAAACTCCTAAGAGGCATACACAGAGAATGATATTATTATCCCCAAGAAAAGTATTTGGTTTTTTTTAGTTCTGGCTGTACAGGAGCTAGCTCACTACCAGTCACTTGCACACACAGAGTTCTTGTTCCCTGAATTGATTGTCTATTAAAGGATTTCTAAATCACAAATTACATATTTTACTATTACAGGGCTCTCCAAAGCCGTATTTTTAATTTGCCATTATCTTACAGTTATGGGACAGCTGGTGTGTATTCAAGAGTTACTTGGTACAGCCAAGTGCCCTCTAGGTTGCTAGCATCTTTCCTCAGGAGACTAGAATCAGAATACCTGATTTTAATTTTATTTCCTTGTTTAAAAGGGCAAAAAAATATGAACAGGACTTCAGTGGTATTGAAAGTGTTTCATAAGCACCTGGTGATGACCATCAGTAGTCCTGCTGATAACTCAGAAGCAGAGTTCTCCTTTGTTTCAAAGGACCTGAGCTTTACCGAATCAAAACACAGTCCCAAAGACTGTGACTTTGATCTTGCTTTGACATACTCATATATGCAGTGCACCTGTAAAGGAGATAAATTTCCTTCAGATTTGCAAACCCAGGAGTAAGCACTCTGCATAGTTATTTGCTTAACTAATCCAGCCAAAGGAAAAATTTGCCTGAAGGAACATGTCAGCAGTTGGCTGAACAAAGGCTGCTTGTGCTCCAGGTGAATTTCCAGACCTCTTCTGATTAAATCCCTGATAAATACTCCATAGACTAACTTCGGTTTGTGAAACACCTTCTATGATGGCTCATCAGGAATCTAATTGTTACATTCCCAGTTCTGTGTAAGAGCTGAGAACATTCTGTACGCAATTGGACTTTTCTTTTCCATAAGTTTTGTGTTTATTTGACCACAAAGCATGCATTAAAGGTCACTTGCATAAGCATGATGAAAAAATCCTTGAATCTCATATAACTCAGGCCAAAATTATAATGGTGATTTGCCATTTTTGTTGCCACGTGACAAATGCCAATCAAGTTGCTCTGTTCTCCCTCCCCTCTCCCAGTGCCATCAGGAGGAGATGAGACACACAGAGGAGCTGAATATTGTTGGAAAAAAGTCTGCTGTGAGCCAGATGCTTTGGTCCCCCAAGTTTTCAGAGCACTGTGTGAATGAGAGGTATCCAGATACCGTCTTTGTATGAGCAGCGCAAAGTTGCAGAAGTAGCTCTGACCTCTCCTGCACAGGAATAATTCCTTTCTGTATATAAAAAGAAACAGTGAATGAGTCAGAAATAGGGAGAGAGAATATGGGAAAAGGGCAGTCATGTTTCAAACCAGGAAGAGAATGGGGCTGGAACCCAGCTCTGTAGATGGGAGCAGTTTGTCCAGCTGTCCCTGTCACACTGCTGCAAACACAGCACACACTGAAATAGTTTCCTGCAGCACACAGCTAAAAGCCAGAAAGGCACGCTGGAAGCACCAGGGTGAACAGCAGAACTACACCCTGAAGTTGCTGAGAAAAGGAACAAATTCTTCATCTCAGCTTCTCAGTTATGCCAACCTAGCTTACTCTTCCTTACTTAATGTCACCTCAGGATTCTGGTAAGGAGGGAAAATAAATATCATGTTTTTCTGTACTAACTACAAGTATTCCAGCATATCAAAATCCCAGGTATAACCTTTTGCCCTTGATTCTGTATATAATAAAAGGTATTTATAAATGACCAAATCTATTTTTACTCACTTTGTATGAACTTGGAAAAGAAATCTTTTAAGTGTTTGGGGTCTTTTTTTGGTGTGTTGGTTTTTTGTTTTGGTGTTTTGTTTTGGTTTTTTTGTTGTTGTTGTTGGTTTTGGGGGGGTTTTTTTGGTTTTTTTGTGTTTGTTTTTGGGGCTTTTCTGTTGTTTTTTTTTTTCCTGTCATACATTCACACTGGCATATTATTGCAGAGGAGCAGGCAAGTGCTGAGATGAGAACATCTGTTTGCCATTATCTGCATGGTCACAAAGTGCTGAGTTTTGCACAAAGTAACTTTTCACTTCAAAGTTTCTCAGAAGATCTGAGTTGTTTGCACAGGTTTGCTACTCCAGTGTCGCTCACAAGTGCTGAACTGTAGAAATGTTTGTTATTGCATTGAAGACACTAAGTGCTAGAGGGTTGTTTGGGGCTTTTTGGCTGGTTTGTTCTTGGGGTTTTTTTTATAACATCAAGTATCAATCGTACTGAAAACACCCAAACAATTAACCAAACTCCTAAGCTCCTATTAAAGCTAATGCCTTAATTATTTCTCTGTTTCATTTCCCTACTTCCCTGTGGCAAACATAAGAACTGTAAAACCAAGTTCTGACATTTCCATTTGAAGTGCTAGGCAGAATAAAAGAGTGTAATTACAACAATTATATGTGAAGTCTTTAATGAACAATTTCTTAAATGATCTACAATTAACTACATAAAAATCTTAGAAGCGCTAGCATTCTTAAATATATATATATATATATATATAAAATCTTAGAAGTGATAGTATTCTTTTTTTGATGAAAAACAAATCTCAATTGTGTCTCAGCTGCAGGTAAATTTTGCTCCCAGTCTCACCAGGTAAACAAAGTAGCTACACTTAATTAAATGCTGTGGTATGCTGAGGACCATACTTCGCTAGTCAGTTAAAAGACCTGAACATTATAGATCAGATGCAAATGACTACCATATAACTTTATGGAAAGGCTTTCATCCTAAAAAGGGAAGATCCAGCACTCTTCATGCACTGTTATGCATATCAACAAGCCCAATTTTTGCCCTCCTCATTTTTTACATCCTTCAAATAAAATGAGAAACAGAACAGGAATATGCAGACAAGAAGCTTCACTTTGGATCTTTTGAACATAGGAGTTACTAATAGAGGCAACAGTTTTTACAGGAACTGTGTGCTCTGGCCCTAAGGCATTTCAATGCAATTTGGGCATTTAAATCCTCAGCCAAAATACACATTAAAATATCACATTTAAATAAGAAAAAAACAGCCTAAGAATGATTTACCTCAAGGATAATTACATTATGCAGTAAAGTTAGAATTGACACAAAAGAAGCAAAGCACTCCTATGGTAAAGTTTCTGAAAAATCCTTAAAAAAATTCAAAATATTTTGTGAAATATGATTTGAAATTATTGCTTCTTAATGGACAGATACATGCCTGTGAAGAAGCCCTGCCTTATACACAGACACCAGCTTTCAAAAGGATATTTCAGAATTATGGCTGCTGAGCGAGTCCCATCTGAGATATGCGAACACTACAGTCTTACCTCATAGCAAAGCCTATCTTAGAATCCAGAATTTTATTCTTTCCTTTTGCATTATTCAAAACTATAAACCTGTATAAAACCTGAGGCTTTTCCAGCTAAAGATGATGTTGTATTAATGCTATCAACAAGAAATTGCTGTCTCAATGCTCTTTTCAATTACTGGACAGTTGGAATTAATTATTATGACATCTGGTTGGTCCAATCTGTGAGATTCACTGAGTTCACTGTCTAGCAATTTGGTGGTCAAGCTGAGGGCAGCTGCTCTGTGAATGGGCACCACACCATAGCATTCAGCCTTTGACTGGTTTTGCAACTAAGCCATTTCTTTTCCACTGTCTCTTCTGTAAGCCTCTTGCTACTGGCCAGCTTCATCTCTTTTCATGGTCTCTCTTACACCAAAGTGCTGTGCAGCTTCTGGTACATCGCCTGTGCAGTGCATACATTCTCACTGCAAGTTTCCATATCGCTCTTTTTCATTGAACATTTTCACTGAACGATGCCTGAAATGCTGTGATCTTTCCACAGTATTTGTGAAAACATTTCACCCAGCTCCTAGTAGAAAATCAGCTTGGATATGAGTAAACAGAATGTAATCAACGCTTCATAACAACATTCTAGTTTACATCAAACTTCTACCAACACCAAACATATGTCTGCAACTGACAAAATGTTTGTCCATCTTTTTAGAAATATTTTGAAGAGGAAGTGATAGGTAAGGGAGAAAGGCCTATAAATAAGGGTCAGCTGGGCATTTCGATAGCTGACCTAGGGTTCTCTCTCCCTTACTGTATGGTAATACCAAGAAAAGCTCAGTAGATGGACAGCTGGTTGAACCACAACTGTACAACCTGCCTGACAGCCCCCTCTGGCTGTGTTCATAATTGTCCTTAACTTGGAAAACATAAGGATAACTTATGTTTTACGACTTATGTCATAAGTCATAAGTTTTTATAAACTTATGTTTAACACCACTGTTGGTGGTGACAGAGCACTGGTCAGTGTGCTCAGGACTGCAAAGGTTCTGTTGCTGCTGGTGGCAATCTCTACTTTAAAGTTCATATGGCATCTCATTTGACTTCAACCTGCGGAGAAACTTGTGAGGACAGGCTCTGTGATCCCACTAGGACCCACCACCCAGGGCCACATCCTCACTTTGGCACAGTGCAGATGCCAGTCTGAGTGTGCCCTCTCCGTGTGGCAGAGGGAAATCTGACCCCATTTTCACAATCCCGTGCACTACAACTAGGTCAGTGACTCATGCTGGTGACTCACTGTGGTGCCTGCTGATTACAAACACATCAGTGGATGCCTGTTCTTTAAAAACTTTGCTGCAGAGGCCAGGACTTCACAAAACATAGTTACATGAAGTTGGTGGTTTTGAACTTGAAATGAAATATACAAAAATTAACCAAAATCCATAGAAAAGCAGATTTATCCCTGTCAACTCATACTTTGGCTCTACTGATCAGTGGCCAAGAGAGGAACACAAATCACTACTTCAAGCTTGCAGTCTTCAGTTGGCAAGAGCTTGCATCATTAGTTTACCACAACATGGCATTACTCTGCTGTAATGTAGTGTATCACATACTGCATCAATCGGGAGCCTGATGACTGCAAGAAGAAAAATTCTCACCTCAAATGCTTTAAAGAAAGATTTTGCTTAACTTAATGACATTTTCAAAATACAATATTTTGTGGCACCTATGATTTCCTATATGAAATCCATGCTTCCGTGCTTCAATTCTTTTTTCCAATAATCAGGAAGGTAAAAAACACAACTGACATTCTCCACTGCTTTGATACACCAAGCAACCCTGAAGTACTAAAGCAACTGTAGAAAGTCTTGCCATGAAATTGTGAAATTCGGCAATACTGACAAACGAGGGTGACTTGCAGCTCCCTTATAATTAGCTCATAGGAGCACCCAGCCAGGCAAGGAAACCGAGTTATTACACAGACTCCTTTGGGTCCACTTTGTGACATGGTCTCTAGGTAATAACTCAAATGTTTCCATGACTTTATTAAAATGACCAGCATGAACGTAAGATTCTTGGATTTTTTTTTTGCTTTCTTTATTGAAACTTCCATAATTTCTGAAATGAAAATCTGTTTTTCCTCCTTGTAGTGTTCCCTGAATCTGTGCTGCTGAGGTGGAGGTGGTGCAACATAGCTGGGCAGCTAACTTTAGGAATTCTTCAAATTCCTTATATTCAGCCTCAGGAGAAAGGAGTGGCTTGCATGACTTGATTGTGCCTGATTTAATTTGTTTACTCCTTTACCTAGTGCCTTGTAAGTGGGTTTGAATTCAGCACCTCTTTCTTATGCAAGTAAGAATTATGACATGTTCAGAAGGTAAAGAACAAAAACAGAACAAAACAAAGCAAACAAACAAAAAAAAAACACCAACAAAAAAAGGCATTCTCGGCAATGCAGCGAATTAGAAATAGAATTTTACAGAACAGTTCTGAACTGACAGCTGCAGTCCTGACAGCTGTCCTCAAACTCTGCTAGTCAAATCCTTGGACTTTCAAACTTGTGACAGACACATCACTTCCCCTACAGACCACTTCCACTTTTTAACTTACTAACACCAGGAAATGGTGTCTGAGAAAGACACGTGCTTTGCTTGGAGTGCCAGCTTGGGCAGACTGTGGGATGGAACACTTCCTCTTGACATCAGAGCTCTTCAATATTCTGCTCTGCCATGCTGGCTCTTTTCTGTTTTGACCACTGTATCTGCTTCCCAGGCAAATTACCTGCACTAAGATAGGTCCATCACTGTAACATTCACTTCTGGAAAGAAAAAACCAAAGCCCCACAAACCATTAAAATGCAACACATGAATCAATGCTCCTTTGGAGCTACTCTGAGCTTGCCTGCATTAGGTGGTAACAGGTTGTTCATTAGTTTGTCCCTCCAGTACACTGTTACCACGGGGCTAGAGCAGCATTAACACATCTCCACACCGGGTCTGCTGCGATGTCTGCAGGACGTGGATTCCTCTCAGCAACACAATGATGTCAGAACTACCAATGACCTACAGTGCCTGCATCATGGTTTGGGTGACAAAACTTAGGTTGAGCAAATTTGGCACATTCTCTGGGTAAATGTACCAGACTTGTACATGGGAGGACACATGGTCTCTTAAGGGTCATGTTCTCTCAGCCTTATCCCTAAGCTCTTCACTAACAATGAAATAACAAAACAATTACTTAGAAGCACCACCTACAATACCACTCATGGCCTAATGTTACATCTGTCAGCTGCATTGCTATTACAATGGCTTGTTTTTACTGACTGGGTTTTCTTGGCCAAGGTCTGATTCAACCCATAGGGAAAGGAAAAATTCTAAAAAGTCTGAAATGCTGCCAGCTCTTTCTGTAAAAATATGTCCTCAGGGGATGGGGAGGGGGTTCAAATGGGTAGTGATTTGATGTTTTCCTCCCCATTTCTGTGGAAAGAAGTGACAGCCCGTGACTAAGGAGATCAAGAAATAGAGAATGTCCACTGTGAAAAGATGGTGGGGCAATATTTGGAAAAAAGTCATTGATGATACAATGTCTATTCTCAAAAGAAAGGGTGGCTGGAAAGAGAAAAGTGTTTGGTTTTTTTTAAATGTGACCTATGAATAAAAAAACCTGAACATGAACATAAGACAGAAAAATCCCATCCATCCTTCACTAAGCTGTTTTATTGTCTCACCTCACGTTTTTACTTAGCTGTCATGACTGTGAGAGGGAAATATGGAAGAGGGCAACACAAATTTCCCGAAATGCAAATCCTTTGCACTACATGTGCTGTTCACTACACTGTAACCACTGTACAATAAATTACTTTCACCCTGAATGTCAGGCTGCCCTAATGTCAGTGGCAGTGCTGGCACTTTTCCATCTGTTGCAGCATCAACTCTGTGGTATTTATGTTTAGAAGTTTTGACAACTTTATCCTCTAGATTTGCATGGTTGTGTAGGCAAGCTGCTAAAAATAAACAAATGGTTTCCACTCTACCACAGTCAATATGTGATAAACAAGAATTTGAGGAGAAATTCTGAAAACTGCCAGGGTTACACAGTATCATGATTAAGTATAAACATCAGAGATTTTTTTTTTTCTTCCAATTAAAAACTTCAAATGCATAAACTCTGGTTAAGAAAGGCATTTAAGCAGATTTTTCATTTCCAACACTTGTGACTTACAGACAGGTCTGAAAAGACAGGATTTCTTAAATCAAGACAATTTGCATTTTAATTACACAGTGCTTTCCTACCATAGTGACCTGATTATAAAGTAGTTACATCAATAATTTGATGGCTACAAAAAAGGTAACTCTCAACTTGTTCTAAATTTACAGTTTCATTGTGGATTAGACAGTGGAGGTGAAAATACAATGCTTCTGAATGCTGGTGAAGAAGAATATGTATTGCTTTGAAGACAAGCAAAATAAAGATGCAGGCAAACTGGACAAAGACCAGAGAAGGGCAGCATGAATGCTGACTCAACTAAAAAGCATGGCCTAAAAGAAAAGGTTGAAGAAATTGGGGTGACAGCATCTGTACAAGATACAACCATGAAGGACCATGAGGAAACAGCAAGGTCTAAGGTTTCTAATATAAGAAAAGATGTTACGAAAAGAACAGTGATGCACTTATCTCCATCTTTAATGGTAACGAAAACAAGAAATAAGTATAATATGTGAAAGCTGAGGGTTAGTACAAATGTTGCATTACTAAGGAAAAAGCTCTTGAAGAAGCTAGCTGTGGAGGTTTAAGTCCCATTGACCAGAGGTTTGAACACAAACATGTCTCAGGAATTTATAACTAATAATACCTCAGTGGGGAGGTTACATGACCTCTCAAACCTCCCTTTCATTTTCATATTTCTGGATACTTCTAGCCATATAGGAAAATACAAGCACAGAAGCGTTAACTTCCCTAAACTGAGAGCATCTAGAAAGAGCCAAGAGAGAACACAGAACATTGGATTTCAATTTCTCTGCTATAAGAGAAATCCCCGCTATGCACACAGCACTGAGCAAATTGATATGCATTCCCAAAACTGTCAGGGAAACTCCCAGCTTCCTCCTCCTTTTTATCCATTCTATATTAAGTGTTAAGACTGGTAATTTAATGGTACTGAACATCCGATGAACTATAGTAATAATGTTAAATAGTCTCACTTTTTTTATAGGGATTATGGATAGAGAATGTGGTACTTTAGACTTGTGAAAGAATACATGACCCCTCTGTCAACCTTTGTAACTCAGTCTGCCCACCGTGAAGAGAAGGGCCATCACAGTGGCAATCAAGAGCCATACCTAAATTTCCTTTTCGGCATGGAGGCTGCTCTTCACATTCCTTTTCTTGGTCACAGATAGCACAGCCTCTGCAAGCTGGCCTGCATCATCAACAAGTAGCAGATTTCTTATCCTGGCACACTTAATGTTCTTCAGAACAAACCAGAGAAACCTGCTTTTTTGTTTCTGTTTTAATTGCCATAGAGTTGATATGGGTTGGGGTTTCACTGGGTGGGGTTTTAAAAACTAGTTTGCCTTTGACCCAGGACTGTTCAATGTTTTCAAAAGAGCAAGAAGGGTAGAATAGAGATTATCATTATTCAACATGCAGGGCTCAAATATTGGTGAAGATCAGGTTACAATTTTGGAAATTCTGGCAAACTAGAAAAACAATTTTTAAAAAATGCTAATCTCTTTTGGTAAATACAAGAAAATGAGCTTCAGTAAGAAGATGGCACTGGCTGCGATAGTACTGTCCCAGCAGCAGGTCTGTGGGAATAGATCTCAGGGTTATAATCACTCACAGATGAGTCAACAACATCAAGGTGTTGTGAAAGCAGCAGGGATTGTACTGAAATGTCTACATGTGAGTATGGCCTGAACAACACAGGAAATAATCCTACTTCACTATCCACTTGGGCACTTGTAAAGCCTCAGCTGAAACACTGAGTGTGGTTCTAGGTGCCAAGAAGGGCACAGACCACCAGGAGACAGAAGGAACCCAACTAATGCATTCAGGGGTTCAGGAAACGCTGCCTGTGGGCAGAGATCAGACACACTGCATCAGTCACAGGCAGGAGGTGAGAGGCCATACAAGTCTTAGAGTACATGAGGAGTCTAGAAATAAAGTGTTTAAATGCCCACGGTAGACAGGACAACAACTAACATTTCAGTTGCAATGCCTGTTTTCATCAGAATAAACTGATGAGGAACATATACTGTCTCTATTATCTTAGGTTTTTTAAAGCAGGTGAAACAACGTCACAGATGGAGTGACCCTGCTTTTGGACAGAGGTATGAACATAAGGTTCATTAGAATATTATTTTTATCATTTAATGGAAGAAAGAGTAATGCAGGACATTGTATTGCAGATGGATCATTCCTGAACTTAAGACTATAAAAGAAAACAAATCTAAAAATGTATGTACAACTCTCTGCCTCTCAGATGTCATCCTTCTCACAAGAACATGTGGATGTGAATGTTACCAATTCCTGTTATGATATGCAGAAACAAAAATACTAACATGGGAAAAAAAGAACCTCAAGGAAATCATTCTCTTCCTCTTTAATCTTTAACACAAGTTCCTTCTCTGTCCAACAACAAAAAAAAATATTCTCTGGTTTATGCCTATTATGGAAATGGTTAAGTCTTTGACACACTAACCTCAAATCTTTCTAACAAACATTACTCCTTCCACAAATTAATTCCTTGCCTAACATTATAATCCATTACACAGCCCAAAGCCTCAGTGAGACACACTGCCTTCAGATACCTAGGACTTAATTAAACTATTTAATTTGCTATGACTGCAGATTTATTTAATTTCCCTAAGCCTCAGTCCTTATTTCCTGGGAATATTGAAGGTTAAAACCATGACTGTCAAAGAAAAGTCACTAAACAGATACATCACAATATACTCAAAACATTATTTTCCTTGTCAATACATAAAAAATAGGGACTAGGTTAAGTAGTACATTGTCTAGAAAGCATATAAGCTAGTCCTATTACATGCAGCTTTTAAAATTAACAATTAATTAGTTGGTATTATTTGGAAGATGCCTGCAGTAGTTATAAAATCTCAAAAATATCTGAAAACCAGGAAAAACACAATCTTCACTTTCTTTCATTTTAAAAAATGGCTTCTGTAATTGCTAAAAGATCTTCAATGATTTGCATAAGGTAAGAGATATTTAGATTCAACAAACACATTTTCTTCATGGGAACATCTGAAATGAAAGATCCATTTTCACAGGTGGAAGTATTACTATAATGAAAATCCTTATGACAGCATTTCTATGCTGCCTGAGGATTCAAAATAAAAGAGAAATAAAGTTTATATAAATCTCATCCATACTCAGGGTTCAGGATACTGGGATCAAGGGATTGAACCTCATTTACTGATTACAATCCTGCAAAGAGCAGGCTGCAGAAGAGAAGGAAACAGACATTGCCACCATCCGCTAAGGAACTAGATTTACACAGTGCAAGCTCTACAAGCAGTAGGAGAACTTGGATTCTGACAGGGAACATGAGCATAATCCTGCAGCCAGGGAAATCTTGGGTTCTTGGCTGGATAGGACAGACAACCAGCACAGAGCTTTTACTGCCTGTAAAAATCTGTCTGAAAAGACAGCTACTCTTCATTCAGTTTGATGAAGACACTTGTAAGACACAAAATACTGGTGTGGTAACACGATGACTTTTGATCTGCATCTGAAATAAACACTCTGAATGAACTTTCCTATCTGCCTCTTCAGATCTGACAGAATTTGTTAACATACAAGAAATTTCAAAGATACGCTAAGTTCTTAAAGGCAAGGGTATTAACAGACAAATTGCCAAACAGGAATGCTTTTCTAAATGAGGCCTCCAAAGTAATAAAACACAGAAAAACAGAGGTTACAGAGGATGGACCCAGCAACCACAGCTCTGAAAAAAGTGCCAAGAACAATACTGGGGACACTGACTCATGGAGAGCTCTTTAAAATCCTGAGTAAACTACTGTACATCTGCAATATATCCTGGAGAAAAGACAGACTGAGATTTTATCGTCTTTTTTTAATGAAACCCCTTCAAATGACTCTTGGGCAATCTCAGACAACAAGTAACGGAGCTTAGGAAATATAGAGCTCCACTGGTTAACGTGGCTGAACTAAGATGAAGACAGGTAATTTATGAGCATGTCAGCTTCATCCCCATAAGCCAGTTGTGCCTCTTGAGATTCACTAAACCTAAGTTCATATGACAAAGGCGAGGAAAAGTTGCTTCACCTGTACAGAAGTTCAACTAACAAAATTCAGATTTGTCTCAGACTTTTAAGAGCATACCTTAACTTTTGACAGAGTATTCCCAAATGCCCCTTTCAAAGGAAAAGGCCTGAAACTTCTGTTTTTCCAGTATATCACTGGTGTCTGAGAACAAAGGACATTACAGGGTGGTTTATCATATTAACTGTAACAATGGCTGCCACAAAAATCCCATGCTTTTGCATACAGCAAGAAGTCTGTTATGGCCCAGTAAAGGAGAGACTGCACTGTAGATGGGTTTGGTTTTAACACTGAAGGCTTTTTTGGTTTGCAAATATTTCGTGTGTCACTTCTGATTTCTTCATACCTAGTCACTGGGTCATGTGAATATATCATAACATTTTCACAAATACCTGAAAATTATTTGAATGAAATCTCACAAACTATGGAGCTTCTATGTGTTACAGTATTTGCAATGTTGATTCACCAAACTCCATTTGTCCTCTTTAACACATTTTTTCTCTAGCATATTGTTATAATAATACATTTACACTGCATAGTGCCAGAATTGCGCTCAAGGTACTTCAAACTATCACACTGTATTTAATATAAAAAAGAGAAAGTCCTGTCTGATCAATATTTTTGAGCTTTTAAAACTAGTCAAGAAAACAATGTGACAGCCTTCTCCATATACTCATAATTCGTGGGAGGATTATTTTATTTCCTAGGTTGGCCTAAGTCTCCGAACATGTCCCTGAATTATGCAGCTTTGCCATGAATTCCATTGCATTCCAGCAATTAAGAGAAAAACCAACAGCTGAAGCCAGATCTGAACGACTATTTCCATTACAGAACAAACCAGTATAATCACGGTTTAGTTCCACATCAATGCCATCAGAGTAGCCATGCCAGTATGGGGGAAAAATAGCAGAAGGTCCAAAAAGTTACTTATTTTATTCCATTCCAAGTATTTTTTTTTTATTCTTACCACAAAATTATTCAATTTCTTTAGCATATTAAAATCAATATTCCAGAACATAAAGCATATAATCTCATTCATATTCATTCCACATTCTACTGACACGTTTTAGCAAAAAAAGCAAGATTTATCCTTGCAAAACCTGTTTTCTTTCATACTTTGAGAACATCATCTTCCAACATTCTCTCTGCTTGAGCTACAGTTTCAAAAAATTGTTGGGAATAAAGGTGAGGCTTTGTGGCATACAATACTGAGTTAACCTTGGAATAGTTTTCAACACAGGAGCACTATTTACTAATTCTGATCCCCATCAGCTGCAATTTTAATTGAGCAGCGGCAGTTTTTAACATTCCTGTACTTCATATTAAAGTTCATTCAGAAGTTTGAGATGCTGCTTACCTCCTAACAGCACTACATCTTTCTGAACTGCTGGTTTGATCAGGCATCCCTCTTTTTGATCTCTTTTTTTAGTGTACATTACAAGGAGAAAGCATGTCTAAGACAGGTGCATCTCCAAAATTAATAGAGAAGATAGATACAGAAAGTTGGTTTGCAGTCACAGCAATCTCCTCATGTTTCCTAATATCTTGTAATCCACTGGGCTAACCAAATCAGTCACTGGCTTCTCTTTCCCAATAAACTTAAGCTGGCATGTGATTCTTTTGTTTGATTTTACAGCATTAACCCTTTTCTGAATTATTTGTAATATTTTGCCTCTTAATCCCTGTCAAAGTTTGTATTTCAGTTTACTGGTTTCATCCAGCAAAGGCTTCTGTGTGGCTTTAGTGGGTTTCCAAACCTCACCATGTAGCCAAAACAATTGTTTGGAACTGAATGGAGCAAATGTTTTTTTCAAACGTCTGTACTTTGCTCCAGTTCCTTTTAAAGGAATTTAAATTCACTGAAATTGAGCACACATGGATACAGGATCAAACATGATCCATCATACCAATGCAATGACTCTTTGAAACAGCACAAGTGTCAAATTATCAGGTTTCAATGTTACAGAAGTGGGACACAAAAAACAGCAGGCCAGAGGGAAAAAACCTGAAACACAATCACAGATTTCATGAAGGAGCGTGGATAAATCAGTCAAGACCTGGGATGTAAATTCAAAGGAAAAAAAAATGCAATTCGGCTGGTAGTTAACAGTCATTAACAAACTGCACATAACAGACTAAGAGAGTCCTCAATGTACGGAATGCAGTATCGGTGCAGAGGAAATGAATAAAGATGACCCTACAAGGCTGACAGTCGATTCAGTGTAGAAGGCTACTGAAGTCACATCCTACTTTGTTTGGAAAGGCAGCCCACACTTATGTAAAGCAAGACAGACTTAGCGTCAAGTCATGATTGCATAAACTTATTTACAATAGCGTAAATAAAGGAAGCAGCTGAAAAATATGTTGAAAACCTGACTGATGTTAGGCAGTCATCTTGTTCATGCTATTGCAATCCTTTCACTCCTGTGGGGATCAGCAAAGTCACAAAGGGGAAAATATGTCTAAAAATTGTTCTTTGCCATCAGAAACACTGAACCCACAAAGAAAGCTTAGTTTTATGTTAGATCTGAGGAATGAGTCATATGGGCTGCAAACATGTGGCCCTATACTCCTGTATGGACTCAAGTTCAGATAAGGTGACACCTGAGAAGAAGCCCTATGGTTTGTCTTCTAAGGAGATACACAACATGCTTCAGGAGAGCCGTGCTGTTTCCTATACATTTGAAATGTCAAGAAATACTTTGAAGGGGAACCTTATTTTTCAGACATTGGTACAACGAAATCAGTATTTCATTGATGTAAGACTTAGATTTTGAATTCTTTGATAACTGGATGGAAAACTCAGTGAGTCCTCTGGCACCAGTATTATCGAAAGAGGTACATCTCTATACACCTTGATTTTTGTCATCACTTGGCCCATAGACTTGGGGAAGGTTGCTTACTGAGCTGTACTTGCATGGTATTATATGCAATTTTCTTATCCAGATCAGGTATAGCATGAAGTCTGTAGCTAAAATAGGCACTTTAAATCTGATTTACATGTCTCTTGACATCAACAGAAACACTGGTACTAAAAGATGATGCACAGCAGACCCTCACTATACATTTAGATATCTACGAAACATCAAAAGAAATTCATGCAAGATGTTCATCTAAATACTTTTTTTCTTTTCCCAATTCATATGACTGAATCTCAGAACTTAATTCTACATATTTTATACATAATAAACTCAAATGTAGATTTTAGTGTTTGTATTTAAGAACAAAAATCTATCCCTTGAAAGATTTTGGGTGGGTAAATCTCACACAGCTGTGTGGCCGCAAGTGTCAGATTCTATTTGTGCATGTCAGCAACAATAAAATAATCCTATAGATTAGCTCCTGACAAGGACAGTAAAGCACACAGGCATTCAACATTGTTAAAGAGAAGAGACAGTCTGTTGCATGGGCAGAACACAGAGCTCTAAGCAATACAGGAGTTCATTACGCTCAAGTCTGTCAGTAAGAACTTTTCTGGGGCATCATATAAGTGATTTTAAGTTTAATTAGCATTGATTGTTTTCAGAAACCAAGAAGTTTTAACATACATAAATTCTGTATTCTTGGTGAAGAAAAGCTATGAAATACACAACTTAAGAGCACCTGATCATTACTCCTCCCTGAGAGTGGCAAGAGGATCAATCAGTACTATGTGCAACCCAGGAATACATTTGTACGACTTACAGATTTTAACTTTTCAAAATTTCAGACTAGAAGAAATTTTCAGGTTGCATTAGAAAGCTTTACCAATGACAAGCAAGTAGAAATTTTTTGTAATATCTCCATACTAGTATAAATCTTAGTGCTGGTATTACTGTGCTAGAATGGAAGAGGGTTAAGGATACTAACATGTTTTATTTTGCTCACAAAATTACTACATGGTCATGCAAAGTATTGCAAATAAAAACCTGGAATAAAAATTTCTCTAACAAATTAGTCCAGAGGCAGGGATTTTCTAAACAACATGAGAAAATTATATGATAAATCTCATTGAAATCTATGTCGTTCAAGAGCTCACCTTAAATAAGCATAAGGAATGACAATTTTATCTTCTGAGCCTCTATCTTTAACTGTATCATTTGCATACATGCTGAACAGCCTTTTGTGTGGAATGTGTGTGATCTGTGAAACAACAGACAGGAAGAAATCTAAAATGATCAGCATTGACCAAGTGGGTTCAAAAAACATTAGTCCAGATTTCAATCTGGTAGAGATATTAATCGGAGGAAGAAAATCCTTAGCAGCAGTGGAAGAAGGGGTATTTTTCTCAGCCAAACAGAAAACACAATATCCTATTCTTTTCTCTTATCAAAATCAGCATTTACAGAGAAGTGGAAGTCTGATTCAGAATGGATTTTTAATTACTAAAAAAGTCAAGAAATGTGAATGATGATACAAAAAGTATCTACTTTTCATCCTCCTAGGGCAAGGACAGGACAATGCATGTGACGTGTGCTGGTGCACTGTGTACATGTTGCCAGTCCCCTTCCATTAAGTGGAATTAAATACATGGATAGAATAACAGACAGTAGAGCACTGGGAGAAAAGGGAAAGCAGCCTTACACGAGAGGCAGCAGGATATCTGCCAATGAGCACTTGCAGCCCAGAAAACCAACTGTATCCTGGCTGCATCCAAAGCTGTGTGGGCAGGATGTTGAGGGAGGTGATTGCCCCCTCTGCTCTGCTGTGGTGAGACCCCACCTGGAGTACTGCATCCAGCTCTGGAATGCCAGCACAGGAAGGACATGGACCTGTTGGAGCAAGTCCAGAGGAGGCCACCAAGATGGTCAGAGGAATGGAGCAGCTCTGCTGTGAGGAAAGGCTGAGAGAATTGGGATTGTTCAGACTGAAAAAGAGAAAACCTCGGAGTGTCGTAACTGTGGCCTTCCAGTACCTGAAGGGAGTCCACAAGAAAGTGGGACAGACATTTTACAAGGGCAGGTAGTGACAGAACAAGGGGGAATGGCTTTAAACTGAAAGAGAGTAGATTTAGATTAGACATTAGAAAGAAATTTTTTACTGTGAGGGTGGTGAGGCACTAGAAAAAGCTGCCCAGAGATGCTGTGGGTGCCCCATCCCTGGAAGTGTTCAAGGCCAGCTTGGATGGGGCCCTGAGCAACCTGGTCTAGTGAAAGATGTCCTGGCCCATGGCAGGGGGGTTGGAACAAGAAGCTCTTTAAGGTTCCTTCTAACCTATGATTCTATGATTTAATGAGTGGTACCAGAGCAAGCAATTCCCTGTGGAAGAAGAGCGAGTACAGTTTTTACCAGTAAGGAAAGCAGATAGCATAACTTCAATTTATGTTTAACTTAATTATGCAAAAATCATAAAGATTCTGGAAGTTAATACTTAACCTCCATGGTCCAAAAGGTCTGAACATTCATCCAGACTTCAGAATGATGTTGTTTTTATTAAAATTAAACTACTTCCTCCCAACAGGCCCCGAACATACTTTTCTACTCTTTCCAGCAGGCACTAGCGTCTCTATTTTACCTCCGCTTGTCCCAGTAGAATGGTATTTGCCTTTTCCAACATGTCCATCTTAATCCCCATTGACTTGGAGAAGTCTGTGCATGTAGAGCAGAGGAAAACTGCTCACTTTATATCTCCGAATTATCCTTGTATTACCCTTGTTAAAGTACCTGGGAAGTGTGTTTTCATCTCAAAGAAAAACATTTTGAAGTTCATTTAGTATTTCCCATTAGTATCAAATTAGCTATGCCCTTAAGGGCAGTCTTCAGTCATTTACACTTTGAGGGCAAGAGAAAGACAAGCAGATCCTTAGCCTTTTCTCCTTCCCTTCCAAAACATATCAAAATGAAAATAAGGGACTGATGGCAGAACTGCTGAAATTCTATCCATCCCTTTGGACATCTGGCTCTTTGTTGAATTAACTTTGTACAAGTTTAAGAGTGCAATGATAGAAATTTATATGCAGGAAGTTCTTTAACCATCTTTTCAGTTCAGGGGCAGGAACTCTACAGAAGTTTGGGGGATTTTGCTGCTGACTCACAGCATCTATCATCCTAAACTAGCACATGAAGACACTTGTAATTTTCGTACAACATGGGCCTTGGTTACTCTAACATTTGTATTCTGTGGCAGTCCTTATTCCAAATAGTTAAAATTACAGATTTGTTCATCATTTCACAGTGATCAGATCAAGACACTGTTACCATTACCAACTGCTGAACTCTGTCTTCCACACAGGAAACTGTTTTTCCTAACTGGGCTCCTTTTTTGGACACTTCAACTCAAACAACATTTTGCTTGAAAAATGTAGGACCTGTAAAATATCTGACTCAGAAAATTCTAACAATATCAGTGCTGACTGACAGTAGTTCAAAGAACAATAGTCCAGTTTTTCTTCTGGTGGAGAAACTAATTCTAGGAATTGACAGATAATGGCTGATAATAGTGCTAAAGCTGCGAAGAAGCAGATGGGACTGCTGCTAAGTATGCATATATTGTTTTTAAAAGTCTGAAGTTCACTCCTCAAATGTTGTGTTCTGTAAAGAACTAGCATATAAACACATTTCAGTAAACATTCCAGCTAGAATGCCAACACCATGTATCAGTGGAAAGTAAACAACTCTTGATTTACTATGCCTCAAATGGAGGAACTCAAATACAAACCCCTAACCTCCACAAAAATTAGCACCACATCACACCATAGCAAAGACTACTCGTGATAGACACGTCATCTTTAAGACTGAAGATCACAATTTGTCAGTATTTGTGATTTCTATTAGGTGGGCAGATGTCTATGAGTTGAGAGGACAGAGATACAAAGGAAGTGACTTTGCAGCTCTTGGAAATTATTTGGGAAATCTTTATTTTAGTGTCATTAATTCCTCTTTCTAGATTTCAATTTCATTACTTTTCTCTGCCAGCTGAACTTCCCATACCTCACTTCCTAATTTTCTTTCCTACCAAATAATGGTGTATTAGTTGAGGTGTGAATTTTTTTAAAGCATGACTTTCTATGCATTTATAAAACGCTTAAAACAAATCCTATTCCACTGTAGGTTTTTGAAGGACTAATAAAGAAAATATGTATAGATTGCAAGAGCTTTCAAAAAATACCTGAAAAAAAAGTTTTGGGATGATCAGCTTAAGACACTTAAGTCAACAGCAAATTTAAGTGCCAACTCAAAAAATCTTAAAAAGGGTGAACTGAAGGAAGCACATTTAAAAAAACCCCTCAGCACTTCAATGTACTTAAGGTAATTCCATACGGTTTATGGATGTGAATCACCCGCTAGCATGGCACATGAGTTTCACTAGGATTTTTATTCTAAATATAGAACACACATATCGAGGTCCTTTATGTAATCTTAAAAATTACTCCACACCCAAACTAACTAATCTACCATGAATGACCCAGAGCTCCTTCGACTCCATTAGAGTCAGCAGGCATGTGAGTAAACACAATGTCCCAAGTGCTGGGGGAGAACTGTACACTTCGGACTGACAGGCTGCTTTATTTCAAACTCAATGAATAAACAAATTTGTCCCAATTAGTAAGTACTAAGGATTCCTCCAATAGCTTGTATTTACAAACTGAAACACATTAAGTGCTAAGAAAGAATGTGGAGTATGCAAGAAAATAAAAATACAAATATTTATCATTTATTTTAAATTATCCGGTTGAAATTTTCCAGGAAACTTTGATGTAGGAGTCAGAGACATGGGCATCAGAAAAGGTCTTAATTTCAAAGGGGTTTGTTGTTATAAATGATTTTTTTTCATAACTACTTTGTATTTTCTAGAACAGGAGGCTACTTTTCTTAATATTTTCTGACACAAATAAGAGTTGAGGGGATTTATGACTGTGGAGCCATTAAAAATGGAAATAATGAAACCAAAAACATCATGCACAGTCACACACACTGCCCTCAGGGCACTTCAATGCTCACATGATTTCACTGAAGATATTTAAATAGAGCCCTGGAATGGAACTCAAGACTTAAATTTGCACCCTGTTTTTCCACTGACCTCTAAACCATGTAATTTAAACTTTTGGTGCCTCCTGCTGCAGCTAAACTATTTATTTATACCATTCATGTATGCAGAATATCAGATGCAGTTTGCAGCTGGTCTTCCCCAGAAAGGTAGTATGTTTATTAGGGCTTTTAGTCTAGATCATGTATTATGAAAATTTAACTCTGAGACTATTCAGGAGAACTCCAAAACTTTGCAAGGAGACTTTGTCTTACATTTCTGAGTGAGATCAGTTTTGGTGCAGGTAAAGTGCCAGCAGTTGCCTAGAGCAGGTGCTTCCCAGGGCACAACTGGAAATGAGTAATGACCAGAGCTGACAGAAGTCAAACGTGCTCCTGTGATTGTCTTTACAGGAAGGATGAGGGTGTGGGAGATGACATCTCCAGCTGGCAATCAGTGTAATATATACCCTTAGCTACAGCTGTCTGCCACAGCTTTCCTTCCACCTCTCACCTACACTTGAGAGCAGCAGAACCAGCAAGTTTGTCTCTCTTCCAGTTTTAAACTGTGTATGCCAGTTTTATGGACATGGGTTTAATTTTGTCTTTTGTTCTTAAAAAGGGCTGAGCTGCTAGCTAGGAAGCGTTTAATACTTTAAATTTTGTTTAATGGGAAAGGCAAATAAAATTCTACTTTTACTTCTATTTTTAGTAAGAATTTTTCAGCGGACTGAGGGAAAGCTGGCTTGAAAATTGGATAACGTTCTTCCCAGTTTATCTCAAGTGACTAAAAATAGTTGGCCCTCTTCCTTAGCAAATTAAAAAAAAAAAAAAAAAAAAAAAAAGGAGCCCCTGCTGACCAAAAGCAACACAGAAAAGTATTTGGTTGCTGTGACTACTAGTTCTACTTCCTCCTACTAATTGTACTCTTAAGATCAGAGCTCTCACTATTACAACTAATGATTCTGTATAAGTAGCATACACTACCACCATCATTACATTTCCTAATTGCATCATTGAGAACAGAGAACACAACTGTTCGAAAGTCACAAACTGTGACATCAGTGGCATTGTAAGGGTGTGGCTTGGGACATATTTTGACTCACTATTTGTAAATGATCAGTCTAATGACCAGTCCGAAACTGAGCTACTTCATCAGAGTGTAAGATGTTTACCATTTTTCAGAAATTTTTCTAATTATTTAAGTAGTGTTCATGCATTAGTAACAAAAATGCAAAGCTGCTTTCTTTCTATATTCACTGTATTTTAAAATGATTCACTTTCTATATTCACTATATTTTAAAACACAGTGTGACAACCACAATATCTGGTAGTGCCACAGTATCTTCCCAAAATTGCTGTCAGCTGTCAAGACTGCACAGCCCTAAGCTATATCTTTGCCCATGGGAAACAATAAGCAGGAACTTGCAGATATAACAGACTGATTTCTTTTTGAAACACCTGAAAGTTAAAATGGTAAGCTGTTTATGTACTTGTAATCACAAGTTTTGTTGAGTCTGTGAAAAAATTTGAGAGCAAGGACAACGTGACAGTTTCTTCAGTCCACCTGTAAATACTGATTTTTCACTGAAATCCTGTCTGGGGACTTGGTACTTTGGTGTTCCTGAGTTTTTAGCCCAGCTGGTAACATGAGCCATTTCTGAGTTCTACTTCTACTTCAGCAGTTAAAAAACAGCAGCAAGAGTTCTTACTATGTGTATTTGAGAGAACTACACTGGTTACTGACTGCAGAGTTATCATCAGACAGAAATGTTCAGACACAGATGGAAACCAAGACAAATAGGAAGCCTTTACTTCCAAATTCTTTTGTAATTTGAGAGAAAATAGTAACCTCATTTAAAAAACCAGGCTGAAAGGTGTCTAGTAGTATTGCAGTTTGTGATCCCCTCTTGTATTCTCTCTCTACTGTGAATAAATAGGTGGGTCACATAGCCAAATCAGCAGCATTTAACATACAGCTAGAAAATAAGTAAAGGATACCCGTCTTTTTTGCACCATCCTTGTGGACTGACACAACTTGCCAGTCACAACTCCACACAGCAGTCACACCAGAAAAACAATCTATTTCAATAACCACATGATTGCCTCAAGTAGCACACAATGTTATGAGAGGAGGCAAGGAAAACCTGTAAGAGGTGGGGGGAACTGATGGAAGGGGAATTGGGTTAACGGTTTGTGCTGGACATGCGTCTGATGCTACAAGGGTAGCTTTGTGGGAGGATATTCTGGCTTGCTCAGGGGATGATTGCTCACCATGAGATAGTTGGGGAAAACAGCTGAACATGGTACAATAGTGCACAGGACAGAGGTAGAAGGAAAATGAACAAGTCATTGATACCTTTCGCACAAATTTCTCAGAGTAACCTCATCTATCTTAGGAACACATCCTACTGTAAATATGAGATTCTACAGTAAATATTACTAATTCATAGTCCTCCATCAGCCAGCTACTTTGCTCATACAACCTTGCTTTTCCTTTTCTAGGTTAGTGATTCAATGAAGAGCTTCCTGCACTTTAAAGTCAACAAGCAGTTTTATGACAAACGTCCTCAGTACAGTATGTTACATGCACCTCAGCAAACAGAACGGCAGAAGCACATACAGCTTCACTCATTTCAGAACTGAGATACAAAAATTATGTAGGACAAGGAAACACATACTTTAGGTGAGAACATAATTTAGCCCACTGCCTTTATGCCTGGAGGCTGGATCATCACTGAGTTGGCACTTGAGCAGGCAGCACGATAGTGCTGCTCAGAGGATCTGTCTGTGAGCCTTGGCATAAGAGAGTTGCAAGAGAACTGGAGGTCAATGAGATTTGCTCTATGGATTGGAGACTGGTGCAGTCTGCAGAAAAGCAGCTTTGAAATGGTTGTAACTCAGCTGGCTGTGCTACAGAGATTTGAGTGGGGTTCACACTTTTCATCTGTCTATAGGGCAATCCAGTGGCAGTACAACTTGTGTAAACATATCCCAAAAGCTTTAAGCACAAGTTCTTCACTGCTGCCAGCACAGATAGGGCAGCTTGAGCTCCTGCATGGCCAGAAGAGACTCCAAGCCTAACACTGAAACCTCCATGCCCCCACACCTCTACTAGATGGAGCTAAGTTAGCAAGTGTAAAGCTGCCTCAGGAGGACCTATACCATCTGGATTGCAGGACATTCCAGATACAGTTTGCAGGGAGGTAGCTAGTTCTTTTCAGGTTCTGTCCTAAAACAGCTATGTTCCCTAATGTGTGTCAAATCTAGCAAGAACTGGACATGGTGTGTGACAGCTACAAAGCTTTCTTCCAAAGCCTGCTCGTTTTACTACTTTTCACGATAATAAAGAATTTACCTGCCTCTGTCTTCCTATATTTAAATGGTCACTTTGGTTATTTAGCTACAAATTAAATAATTTTAAGAACTGTTTTGTTTGCTACTATTTTATTTCAAAAATATTTTTAAAAAGCCAGCCCAAACTGCATTCTTTCTTTTTTTTTACCCACGAAGATATCTTAATCAATTTCAGCTGTGTTTACATACTTCTTGTCAGGATTAATTCTAGATTACAAAATAAGCCAACAATGAATATGAACTCCACAAGGAATTTATTTCCACACACTGGACTACTCTTATCATACTTTAAAAACCTTTTAAAACTAAACAAAACGGTACAGCCTCCTCTTGTTTATCCCAAATTAGTTCAAATACAACGTGACCAAATGCCCACTCAGTGTCACACAGCAGGATGCACTGGTGAGTTCGGCAATGTTGCAGATTAGCAGTGAGAACACACAAGGCGTTTTATTGAGAAACTCCTACTGCTAGCATTCCCTGAAACATACGTATTTGCAAATCTTGGCTCATTTGGAAGGGTGAAAATAAACAGTTTCCATAACAGGGCAGAAAATAATATGCAGTACACCTTGCTTTTTAGCACAACATCAGGTAATTAAGGCCCTTGCTTTAGAGTTTGACAATTTCTTTTATTCTGTTATCACACACTACTTTTAAACATATTACAGAAACCCTGCTTTTCGCATAGCTTTGGAGTAACACAGAATTTATTCCCTGTGAGGACATAATGTCATTTCAACCCATCACTCTATCGTGTCAGATAAATTCTAGAATTAATATGCCATAAATTTCTTTCATTTATTGCTGCTTGAGTGGCAATACCCAGCTATACCTTACTTTCAGGTGAGAACTGGTTTATTGATCTATCTGGAACTCCAAGAAAAGATACTTCCTCCCAAAAAGATCCTAGGTTTAGTTCCTATCCTACCAGACCAGTGCAGTGGAAAGATGATCTCTAGCATTCCTCCATGAAACTATTTCTCTGTACATCTTTTCCAGATGTGGCAGATACTTTTGATCTTCATGGAATAATACTTCGTGGAACATTCTGCTACTTTCTGAGGCAAGCAACTGCATTAAAAATATTTGTTTTTCTTAGAAGACCTTCATTAAATTATTTCCATGAAAGGGTTAATGATGTTTTGATTAAAGAAAACAACTTTATTAATTGTGCAGGCAAAATAATTAATTTTACTAGTAGAGAGAATTGAAGCAGACTAATTTCACAATGTTCAACTCATTGCTGTCTCATTACCTCAAAAATGGAACAGGCTTCAGGATTTCTAGTAGTTCCTAATTCTTGTAAAGTCAAAACTATCAACTTTTTGTTCTTATATTTTGCAGCTGATTGTTCATAAGCATTTAAAAATGTAACTTGGAAACAGAACTCAATTCTGCGAAGTCAGAGAAAAAGAGTTAAACCTGGACTTTCATTTCTAACATTTTATTTTGAAACAAGAACAATGAAAAGGAACTAAATTTGTATGAAGTTCCATCAGAGACAATGAACTTGTCTTAACTTTTAATATCATCCATTCTAAAGTATTTGCTTTTTGTCCATGAAACAGACAAAAACTCTTGAGAAATATCCTGATCAAGTGAATCACACCTCAACAGGGAGCTTGCCCTACATTACTTTCTTTCATAGCTGCAAACATATGCCCATCTCTCATTTACATTCATGACCTCCCTAGCAAGCCATGGAAACTCAAAAAAGTAGTAGGGAAGTGCAGTCATTGATATGAATAAATGACTGTAATGCTAAAGATATGGTTGTTTCTAGCAGCTGTTTCCAGCACTAGTCTTTGCTGTCTGTGGTACTCCTGAAAATTGCTGACGATGGTACATTGACCCAGTGGGCCTGAAAATTACTTTACTTCTCCCTGGAAGGCTGGAGGGGAGATGGTTGAGCTTATCTTTTTCTTTGACTGCTCTGTATGTTTTCACATTGCTAGGTGTCAAAAAGTTTTAGGGTTTTTTTTTTTTTAGATCACTGGAAATAGCAGAACGAGGACTCAAACTAAATAATAACCCGGGCCTCTTCAGGCAGCAGTTCTGGAAACCTTGGGCTAAAATTCAAGCACTAGAATAATGGGCAGGTCTCTGTCCTACTCTTCAGTCTGAATGCTTATGACCATGAAAAATTTACTTTACTTTCCCCCTGCATTTATAGGTAAGAAGTTAAGGCAAATGAATATGTGAGGCAGAGACAGGCAAGCTGCTCCTGTATGAGCATCTTCAGCTGACAAGTAATATGCAGGTGTACTGAGGCCTGCATCTGACAGAGGTCTTCATCTGGTGGCTATGCCTACTGCCACACACTTCAGAAAGGAATCTCATGGCTAGAAAGGGACCTGTGAAAATGTAGTATCTTCCTGCACCTGGAAACAACTCCATTAGCTGCTTTCAGGGAATGAACTGACAATCATTTGTCAGCAGGCTGAACCACTGGGGAAGAATCTGCTAGCAGAACTTTTTTTACTACAGGAAAGAAAGAACTAAGAAAAGTACTTTCCCAGGAAGTGAAAGAAACAGAAATTTCCTGCTGCCACTAAACATGGTGTTCTTGTTTATGTGCCTGAAGGAAATGAGCAAGTTGCCCTGATACACCTAAAAAAAGTCTGTGGGTAAAAGAGATTTCTCTTCAATATCTGATTTTCAGTCTGTTAATCTTCATTGCAGAGAGCTGTGCATACCCTGGCTAATAAGCTTACAGCTGGGGGAGATAGCACCTAATTTTTACTTGCTGATAAGGCTGGATAAAGTGAACAGGTCCACTGTAAGCAAATGAGTTGTATAAGCACAATGTAAAAAAACAGCAAGAAGGGGTGCCAGCTGTTCATCTTACATATTCTTAACCATTTTATCTTCAACCTGCACTTCCAAGGAGAGGGTGAAAATAATTCTGCTCTTTCAATTCTTAAACAGATAACAGCATTTGCCTGTTCACAATACCACGAGGCTCAGAAATAGCAGAGTGCAGGAAGGGGCAAAAACTCCTATTCGTGAACCTGGCCTAGTAAAGGAAAGAACAATGCATTTTGTTCACTCAATGCCTTTTCACTGATACACTGTAAAAAATCTCCCTAAAGCGACTGAGCTGCCTTAGCTACTTGGCAATGCAAGATCTTTCCAATAAATCTTCACCTACTAACTCTTCCTTGCAACTTGAACTAACTACTTCAGCATGTATTGATATCTTCACAGTACCCCAAAGACTAGGAATCATAGAACGGTTTGGGTTGGAAAGGACCTTAAAGATCATCTTGTTCCAATGTCCTCTGCCATGGGCTGCAACACACATCACTAGATCAGGTTGCTCAGAGCCCCATCCAAGCTGGCCTTGAACACTATCAGAGATGGGGCCTTCACAACTTCTCTGGGTAACCTGTTCCAGTGCCTCTCCACCCTCACAGCAAAGAATTTCTTCCTACTATCTAATCTAAACTTACTCTCTTTCAGCTTGAAGCCATTCCCCCATGTCCTGTCTCTACATGCTCTTGAAAAAGTCTCTCTCCATATTTCTTATGGACCCCCTTCAGGTACTGGAAGATCACAATTAGGTCATCCCGAAGCCTTCTCTTTCTGAGGCTAAACAATCCCAAATCTCTCTGCCTTGCCTCATAGACACTTCATCCCTCTAATGACCTTGGTGTCCATTCTCTGGACTTGCTCCAACAGGTCCATGTCCTTCCTGTGCTGGAGACCCCAGAGCTGAACACAGTACTCCAGGTGGGGTCTCACCAGAGCAGACTAGAGGGGGCAATCACCTCCCTTGACTTCCTGCCCATACTGCTTTTGATGCAGCTGAGGATGTGAAAGGATATCAAAAAGGAAGCTCAGGACAGGAAAGAGGTAGTCAAGTCATGAAATCTAAAACTAACAATGTTACTGCTGTGTCCAGGGAAGTGAATTTTGCATGCTTTTGTCCCTTACTCTGCAGTGGAAGCTACTGCATCACCCATTGATGAACCCCTCTAGCCAAGAGGATACCTGTGACATTTAAACACATTCCCAGCATTAAAGGAGAACCTCACATTTCGACAAACTTATCCCCCTGCTAAACGAGCTACCTAACATTGATTATGTTCCATAACCCTAGAAATCAGTTAGCCATTACAGACAGATTACAGAGTCTAACTAAATGGTCCAAACCACATCTACCTGCTACAAAATTCGACCCATTTATACGTAGTTAGTAATGACTCTAACCAAAATGTTGGCAAGGTCCAAAAACAAGAGTTACCAAAAGTCCTACTAATTTTTCTCTAAATTTAAGTCAAATGCAGGTAGATATAATTTCATAATTACAAAAAATGAAAATCAGGAAAAGGATAAAAATATTTCTGTGAACAATTGACACGAAAAATATTTAAAATTCTAAGCACTATGTCAGCAACTGCATGCAGGGTCACAGCACTTAGACTGCCTGTTGGACAACTTCAGATCTGTAGTTGTGATTTTTCACAGCAACTTCTGGCATTATTTCGGAAATCTGGATGCCAAAATTTGCTGCCACAAACCTTCACATAAATTAGTGTGTGGATTAATGACATTAAACATCTTTTTTTAAGACTTATTTTTGTTAAATTTTAAAGTATATAGAACGACTGGATTAAAAAAAAAGAAAGTAGCAGAAAACCTAATGAGTAGAGAACAATTCTGTACTGGACAGGTGAAAGCCAGTAGGAAAGATCACATATGTGGAGCATCTTCAGTTTAAACTTAGCTGAGGTTTGTTCAATTCCTACCCAAGAAAAGGCTGTTCTGAGTCACTGTGAACATCTACTGGGTCATGAGCCTGGAGAGGAAACGTACTGCAAATGCCTCAGCACATCCCTTCAGCTGCAAAACTGAACTAGCTGGAAAAGCTCGGGTAGGTTACAGTGATGGTGTCCATTGACCTTTCCAAGTGGGATAAGTCATGGAATTGCAAAACTGCAGGTGCCACACCTGGGATTTCCAGCATAGCCCACAGAAAGACAGACTGCACATCTGAGTTGTGGCACTCATACTTCCAACATGCCTAGAGAATGGTGATCTGTTAAGTGCAGGAAAACAGTCCAACACTTAGAGAAAATTAGAAGAATTATTCTCCCAGTGAAGTAAGTGGGGGAAAGTTGTAATTATCCCTGTCTGGAATCTGGGATGTTGCGGTTAATATCTCTGTTCTCGTCAATAGTTCAGTGAATTTCCCAGTGGCTGCAGCAATCATGACTTCAGTTTTATATTCCACACGCTAGAAACGCATTTGGACCCTGGCTCAACACTGACTCAGTGGGCAAGGTGCCGCTGACTGAATCACAAATACCACTTCCTGCGGGACTCTTGCTGCCTGTAGTATTTCCAAGGACGGCTTGGCTGGCTAGCTGAAAATCAGCCTCAGAACTGGAGACAATAACATTGCAGAATACATACAGTTTGTGTAGCATTTGTTCAAAATACACTATTCCATCCCATAGTCTTTGAATGAGGTTATTAAAATGCAGTAACATTTAGTAAGTGTTACACGATATTTTTTCTTAGGAAGATAAAATAAGGGGTTTATTTCAAAAGAAAACTGAGAAAACATGTCTATGTTTCTCTTGCTTTATGTCCTTCTTCAATGACATGGCTAAGCATTTAATTATAACAGAATGGGCCTCTTACTGAATAGGATAATTTTTCCTTATCAGGAAGTCATGATAGCTCAAACTTTCTGAGAGTCAGAGTTCCAATTCTTTGGCTGAACAACACTTTTAGAAAGACACATAACCAAAACAAGTAACTCTTAGGTCACTGTAATATTACACATCTTTAAAACAAATAAATTACCAGTGGGAAAATTTTACACGGTACTATTATCAGAAATTACGGAATTACAGGTCGTAAATTCATTGCGAGGTCTCTGGTCAACAATGCTGATAAATGTACTTGCCCTTACGATATGCAAAAGGAAGACAGCAGTCTCTTCCTCTTGGCAGACTGTTGGCTGCAAGTAGCCAAATGATTAATTCCTAGTGAGGATCAGGGAGTTTATCATGAGGTCATGCCTGCATGCCAGTCCAAACCACTTCAGCTGCACATGGGACAGCAGAGCTGTTTCTGCAACCCTGCAAAGCCTAGGCATTCTCCTACAGTTCTGTGACTCTCCTGCTATGATTTCCATTAGCAAAGGTTTTGGCAAGTTGTGCTTAGATGCTTGTCAAGTCCTAGGAATATGCATGAAATAAGGCTGATTAAGTAAGTAATGGATACTTCTGTTTAGATTTCTCATCGTTAGCCCAGTTCTAAGCTCTCCTTTGACAGCTTATTTAAAATATATCTGACTACTTGCATGTCTGCCCAAGTAGGCAATATTTCACATCTTCTTTAATTGGCAGTAAGTAACTTTTCCTTCTAAAAGGGATCAAAGACTTAACTAACTAGTCTCAAGCCTCAATTAACTACTAGATTTCTGAAGAAGCGTGTCCGAAAGGAGAGTTGTGGAATGAGAAGGCAATTGTATAAGCCTAGCCACGAATTGCTAACACATTCAGATTTCTTTCTGAAGTTCAGCGCACAAGGAATCAGGATGTTATTTTTGCCAGTAGAGTGACAGCACTGACACCTTATTCCATACCTGAATGGAATGAAAGTAAGAACCACTGGCAAACTTGAAAATTCAAATCAGAAATTCTCAGATGACCTAACGTGGGCTGCATATGTGCCAGGCACTAAGAGCTGAACCAAAGCTTTTGCATTTAAAACAATTTGAGCTTATGCAGGCAGCCCAAATAGATCATAAGATTCCCAATCTTCCTATACATCTAAACCTGCAGTTTCTAAGTATTTACTGTGGCATTTCCCATAGCCACAACCTAACATTGTGTTGCAGATAGTTGCCCTGCTGAAATACAGGTTTCAGTAGAGATGACAATCACACTCTACAACAAATCAGCAGTTCACTGTTTCCTTCAGTCGGTCATAAGATCTACCATTCTAAGGCTTTGAAATAGAGTAACAGACAAGGACACACTCCTATTGTTATCACGTGTTTAAAAGCAGTCCTTACAAATACTTATTATATCATGAGCTAAAAACAAAATATGATGTTGACTTCCAGCTGCTCCGCTTTTTGCCTCGTTTTCCTAGAAAGACTTCTTTAAAAGAAGTGTTACTATTGTTTCAGAAGGTAATTTTATGCCAGGATTCAGAGAACTACCTGTCAAATCAAAGGTTTCTCAGCATTCTTGATGAGTCACAGCTCCTGGACTCTGCTGGCTCTAATAGCATTGGTCCAGTTAATGTCTGAAATGAGTCGCACCAGATGTTTGGGTATCTGCTCTTATTTTCAATTCTATGAAATTGCTGTAAAATGTCCATGCCATCTGTTAACAACCAAAACATAGCTTATACTGTTTCTCTGACCTTTTGAATTGTCTATACTATATACATATGTATTAGAGCTTATATTTTAATAGTTTAATAGGGTTTTTTTGAAGATGCTAGAGGTAAAGTTTGCCATTGTCTGGTCTGAATTACTTACACAAACTGTTTCAATTTTGAAACAGTTTGAAGTGTACTTCATATACACTTGCACAGACTTGAATGTCACATGCTGAGACTGTGGTTTTCTTATGTTCCTTAAATGATTGTGTCTTTCCTCTTTTTCTTTTTTTTTTTTTAGGAATCAGTCTCCACGGCTAGAGAGAAAATGGCAAACATGCCTATAAAAGTCAATGCAACGAAACATAGAGGTCCAAGTGCACCAAATTATCTTGCTCCAGAACTGAAAGCTGTGAAACCGTAACTGGGCAGCAGTGTGAGTTTAATGAACCTCACTTTGAGGAATTATCTCATGTTAATGTGGTGACATGCTTTGGGGATCAAAGGAAACACCTCTGCCTGGCACTGAACACTACTGTGGAATCACCTACTAATATATCACCACACTCTGAAAGACAAGATAAATCCCTTTTTCATTATGAATCACACCAGGGGAAGAATGAAAGGCAGAGGAATAGCAATTAATCACCTAAAACTATCTGAAGCAAGTGACCTAGTAGCCTACATTGCTGTTATTGGAATTTAGCTTGAAAATCATCACTCTTACAAGCTTAACTTCCACATGAATCAAACTTAGACATGGAAACACCAAAAAAACGTTGCTTGACCTGGTTCAGAATGCCTAAAGTAGGTATTTGATGTCCTTATGTCCCATGAGAGCACCCCCTAAAAATATTAAACAGGTCCTTTGGTATATTTGTAGACTCATTGCATTCGGTGCCTGCACTAGAAACACCCTTCCTCCTCTTGAGGCATAAAAGTTATCTTCTAAGAGCAGGAGCTTGACAAAAGAGCCAGCACTTCGCAGCACCCACTTTTTGCAGTTACCCTGAAAGGAGAGATTTGGATTTCAGGCTCTTGTCAGTCTAAGGCATGAATTTCTAGCTTTTGTGAAAAGGGTGGTCTAGGGTAGGAGTCAATCTCCACCTTCTTCTGATAAGACCCTGCAGAGAGAGAAACAGATCTGAGGCCCCAGAGACAATGAATAACCAGGTAGTTTTCAGGAAAAGCCGTTCCATTGGAACGTATGTTCTACAGTGAGCTTTTTCTGTAATTTGGTGGGTACAAGAAAACAGTGATGAGTTATTACAGGTCAAATGCTGATCCTTGTTATAGTAGTATAAAGATGTTATGGAGCAATTGAGCTTATAGACGTGTTTCAGAAGAGAGCCCAGGTTTTTGGTTTAGTAGTTATTTGGGACATATTCCATTGAAATGAACAGAAAACAAGCATCTCTCTAAGCTATTTTTATTTAAAATAATATTCAGTGCAGCGCAAGGTGATTCTAAGAAATATTCAGTACAGCATAATTCAGTAGCCTAGGATTTGTCCTGACATTCCTTACTCCCACTGAGTAATGCTTATTCATAGAAGTAGTTCCATATAATGAATTGTATTACACAGACTATGTTAGAAATTTCCATTTATCTCAGGGGAATTCACATGGGCTACAAAAGCTTTCCTATTGGATGGCAACATGAATGTTCATCACCAGGTGCCATGAGGGAAAATCCAGTTCTTTCCTATACTAAGTCCTACCTTAACAATATTCCAGTTGCAGTTGTGCTTGCAACTCCCTCACATAGTGATGTCTATAGAGCTCACCAAATACAAACTTAACAGTGGAGTTTCTCCTCCACCTCCAGTTTAGGCCTCCTCCAGTCTTCACCTGTCCTTTGCATGGAGTGCAAGCTATTCTCACCAGAACTGCTCAGAGGCAGAGTTCTGTCCTTGTTTTTCTGGGCTTAGGAAGCTTCCTTTACGCATCACTGGCCACATTCCACAATTCTCTTCTTCACTGAATCTCTTCATACTCGAACACAACATTTTTTACTTTGAAATGGCTCTCTTCTGGTTTCCTTTTTTTCACTTGGAAACACAAACTAATTTGCCATCTCTATGTGGGTGATGTTACATCTCTACTGTAAACTTTCTGTAAACTCTTTCAAAGAGTGAATTCAAACATCTCTCCGGTATCACCTTTCTGTAAGACCTTTCATAAGATCTAACTTGGTTATAACAGAGCTCTATCTTTCCTAGTCTTTTTGAGTCTAAAACAACCATCTTCCACTTTCTTTGGCTGTCATTGAAAGCAATGCAACTTTTCTGCCTGACAGAAGCCTTGAAAATTGAAATTAGGCTTCTCTTGCCTGCACTCAGACAAGCTCTTGCAAAGGCATCTCCTGTGGAATTCTCTTTGATCAAGTCATCCTTTATCTTCTGCCTGTTCTTCACTGAGTCAACTATACATAATTTGTTTTCACTCTCAGAGCACCTCATGACCTACGCCCTCTAGGCCTATCCTCTAACATTCATCCTTTGGATGCTGAGTCCTCCTGAATAACTCTTGTGGCCAACCTACATTGTCCACATAGTAATTTTTCTGATATTAAGTCCATGGATAAAGTGTCTTCCAACTTTTTCCAGCAGCGTGTTCTTCTTCCATTTCTGACAATAACAGTTTTTTCTTACTCTTCTCCCTGCAAGTGACATTTAACACTGCTTCTTCCCCCATCTCCTCGCTTCCCTCCATACCTTTCTGACCATGCCCACAATAGTACTGGCTTGCAGCCAAGATGCTGAGTCCAGCAGATTGATCAGCATGGAGTCTGCTCTCCACCTTGCCTTCATCTCCCCTGTAAATTACAGCCTCCCTCACTGCTTGGTCCGTAGAAAGAAGCAAGCATATTCCTGACGCCTCTTGGGGAACAATGGGAAGGCACACTCCAAAAACTCCCCATGATGGAGACTTTGTTGTAGCTCAGTTTGAGATGTTTTGGTCAAAAACACACTTATATTTCAGAAGAAAGGAACCACTGTAATTTCCAACCATTCTAACCAAAATCACAGAATGGCATAAGTAGTCGGTATGGCCAAGAAAAAGCCATGAAAAGAGAGCAGGGAGACAGAAAGTATTTCTGTTTCCTGGCAGGAATACTGCTGGTGGTACTGATGATAGGGCACTCTGTGCGAGAACCTCCCTCTGGAAGACTTTGCACAAAGATGAAAAAAGGCCTGTTTTGCAAACAAAACACATTTTTTAAAGTTTTGGTTTTCTGTTGGGCTTATGGTACGTGAGAAGGCTCTGCAATCTCCCTTTTTCTTTGTTTTTTTTTTTGTCCGCCTCATTTGTCCATAAAATCTGCAACTGCCATAGACAGTATAAGGGGAGCTAGCAAACTTTCTTTAGAGATGTACTTATTTAGAGCCTTTAAACTTGAAACAACAATCAGCAAAGATAAGGGAAAGTAGCACAGTGTCCATACTAGAAATAAGTTACAGGAAGCAAATTTAAAAAAAGGAAGAATGCAGCCAAAACATCCAAAGGAGTGGTGGTGGGGGGAAGATAAGTACTATTATTAGAGCACCCGAGATACACACTATTATTAGCCAAGAGCACCCAAGCTAATTCTGTTTCTCCTTTCTTCTCAGCACAGTTGCTTTATGAGCTTATGCAGGAAGAATGTGGTTATTCAACAGCACCCAGGAAGCAAAATATTTTTTCTCCTTAAAACTCTTTATCCTCTGAATTGTTTAACAGCTGTTCACTTGCAAGTCTATTGAGACTGCCTCACACTGGGCAGTGCTGCTTTATGGGCTCTTTACCACATTTCTGCATTTGGTAACCTTTTCCTTCAACTATAAATTCACAGAGGTGCCTTTTTCTCTTCAGAGTTTCTTCAGTACTTCATGGAACAGTCCATCACTAATGTCATTAATGTCAAGATTTAAGAGTTATTTTTCCTGTAGCTTGTATTTATTCAGATAATTAATGCTTTAGAGGGAGTGAAATCCTAAATGATCTTCCCAGGCAGTCTTTCACAGAGATGAACAGTGCCAATTCTCTTGCCTGCGCTGTATTGCACAGGGGGTTTAGGGTATGCTGCTTCCTTGGATATGCCCTCACTGGGACACAGCTTGCAGAGGTCAATCCCCAAAATTTGCTTTCTTCCAAGATTTTAGCAGATCTTTTTTCTCCAGAAACACGCTAACTGGCGTGTTTTCAGTTTGTTGGGTTTCCTGTGGAATGTGCATCTGATTGACTGACGCACTGCAGAAATAACAGTCCAAATCAGCTGTCTCTGTAAATTTCCAATGTTGGATTTCAATGTGCTATTCCAGACTACTAAATGGTAGAGCAGAAAAAGGATTCCCTTGAAAAATATTCTGCTTTGGGACTTAAGATCACCAAATGAAGCATAACTGAATCCCTAAAAACCCTTGGTATTTGTTTTCTGCCTTCTACTTTCAGACTCAGAAATCTTTTTTGTGTTTCCCCCAGTGCTATCAGCACTTCGATTTCAACCAAAGACAGGCCTAGACCTAAACACAAACATAATTTCCAACTATTTACGATCTGGATGCAAGACCTGTAGCTCAGGTAATCTTTAGATTTTAGGTATTAGCTGTCTCAAATGAGCAATTTGAACAAATGTCAACAAGACTGCTGATTTTTACAATCAATGAATTTTCATAAATGCTAAATGAGATACAAAGCACAGTTTAAAAGCAGGTGCACATCAAGCTGATGAAGAAATCCTCAGATGTGATCATTGCTGCTCCAAAAAATATCCGTATCCGGACAGCTCACTGAACCAACAAATGATTGTATACAAACCCAAGAACGCTCGTGTGGCAGCTGCTCTCTAAGCATGAATGAAAGAGGCCGGGGATTTCACAGGCACTCAAGGTGACGCCGGCTTAGCTCCCAAATAAAGCCTGGCTACTCCTGCTGCTTGCAAAGCCACAATAGTGCCCACAAGCATCCAAGAGAGTCCAGTGGCCTTCATGTGAGAATGCTCTGCAGCTTCTATGCACACAGATAACAGAGATAAGAGGAAAAGCAGTAGGCAACAAGGAAGAGGGAAAAAAAATTAAATAAAGAAACCTGAGTATCTGAATTGTACCTAAAGGAAATGAGATCACCACTTGCTTCAGATTCCAACCACAAACAACTGACAAGTAATCAAGAGTCACTAAAGTGCAAGAATTTTTATGAATCACATTCAACTTCAAATCAGCTACTCTGGAAATNGAAGACCTGAGAACACACAAGAGACACATAAGGCACGTGGAGAGCCTTCTTCTATGAACTGCTACCAGCTCCTGCTGACCTCTTCCTGTGACTGGTTAGACACAACTGCAAATTACAGTCTCCAGGCACAGTCAGCTCTAGGTAGAGCCATGTACCTGTCATAGCAAGCCCTTTCTGACATCATAATTACATCATGATTTCCTAAGTTTTCTTTGGGATGGACAATGCAGATTAATTATTTTATATCATCTAAACAGCCAGTGTTACTCTGCCATGATTGTACCAATCTGTGATTTTGCTTGTGTAGCTGGATGTCGTTTGGTGTCAGAGAGGTGACGCAGGTCATGCTCTTGCACCTGTTGTGTTCACCTTATCAGTAGCCATATAGTCCTGGATGCCTACAGTAATTAACTGCTGAGAGGACAATCATAACAGCAGTGCTGGCATTAATTAGCCAGCAAACTGTGAAACCTCATTATCCAGAGGAGAGAAGAAAGGAAATCCAAACTCACCTTTTTCACAGCACCTTCACCAACACACTTGAGTTTCCTGACTTCCCTATTTATGGCCTCGCAGGAAAGCCACGGGGAACAATTCTTCACCGCTCCAAATTTGAAATGCCCAAAAGGGCAGAGGCCGGGGTCCGTTTCGACACGTCCCAGAGAGTTGTAAAACTTGTTGAGGTACAGATAGAGAAGGGCATTAAGGAGCAGGACGGCCGCAAGCAGTAACGCCAGCGAGATGGATGGCACCTCTCTGGGAAGAAACTCCCTCCTAACGAAATGCGGTTTCTTTTCCATGACCGTGCCTTCCGCATCCTCCGTGAAAGTGGGAGGCTAAGCAGGACCCTCTTCCCAGCCCGGGGATGAACGCCTGGACGGCTTATTCAGTGCCGGCTGCCCAGCCGTCCCGCAGGCACCGCGGTCCGGAGCCTGCAGCCTGCAACGAGAGGCCACGCATGGCGGCGGGACGTGCTAAAGGCGGCTGCAAGCTCGACGCTCGCCTCGCTGCCCATCCTCCCGGGTTTCCGCGCAGGCGGGCCCGAGCTGCGGGCGGTTCGGGCAGGGACGCTTGACCCCGGAAAACACCGGGAAGAGCGGCCGCGCGGGGCGGTGGCGGCGGCGGCGGCCCCGCCCCGGCCCGGCCTTTATAGACCCCGCGCCGCGCTGCGCCCGGCAGCCGCCGCAGCGCCGGGACCTCGCCACCGCCGCTCCGCCGCCGGTAAGTGCCATGCCTCTGAAACCCCATCGGCAGCTAAAAACACCAGTGCCGCGTCTGAGTCGGGATGAAGCGATTGCTCTTTAAATTTCATTGAAATTAAAAAAAAAAAAGAAAAGAAAAAGCTACTCTGATGCGGTATTGCAGCAGTGGGGAAGGTCAGTTCTACTTGCTACAGTATGTCGGAATTTTTAAAGGAATCAGCAGTACTGCTGTTTGTGATGCGAAGGCAGGGCCTGAGAAACTATTTATGGTAACAAAGAATAAATTAGTTGCATTGCTGCCAAAAATAGTAAAAACGATTGTCTTAATAATTTTTAAGGGAAGTATATCTGCTGAAATCTTATCTGAATCTGAAAAGCATGCACAGCCAAGTACCTGAGGCATGGTTTGCTGTCTTGCATTATGACACCTGCTCACAAGCAAAGGTTGCATCTGCATTAGCTTTTTTATTTGTATAATGTCTCTTTTCCAAATGAATCCAGTGATCTTCTCTATACCCCATGTTTCGGTTCACACCACTGAGTGTGTGAACTTCATGTGTGTTAGGAGTGTTCAGTAATGAGCTCTAGAGTGCTTGCACTCCATTTCTTCCAAATAAAGCCAAACTAAAAGGTGCAATCCACATATCAGCAGGCATTCAGTCTGCAGGACCAAACTGGAATTAGTCCAATGTAGAAACCTGATGCAGGTACAGTGTAGAGCAGGTCTTTAGCTCCAGCTCAGTTCTGTACATCCTCTTCTACTGCATTGCTTTTTTTTTTTTTTTTTTCAATGTAAATANCCTCAGATGTGATCATTGCTGCTCCAAAAAATATCCGTATCCGGACAGCTCACTGAACCAACAAATGATTGTATACAAACCCAAGAACGCTCGTGTGGCAGCTGCTCTCTAAGCATGAATGAAAGAGGCCGGGGATTTCACAGGCACTCAAGGTGACGCCGGCTTAGCTCCCAAATAAAGCCTGGCTACTCCTGCTGCTTGCAAAGCCACAATAGTGCCCACAAGCATCCAAGAGAGTCCAGTGGCCTTCATGTGAGAATGCTCTGCAGCTTCTATGCACACAGATAACAGAGATAAGAGGAAAAGCAGTAGGCAACAAGGAAGAGGGAAAAAAAATTAAATAAAGAAACCTGAGTATCTGAATTGTACCTAAAGGAAATGAGATCACCACTTGCTTCAGATTCCAACCACAAACAACTGACAAGTAATCAAGAGTCACTAAAGTGCAAGAATTTTTATGAATCACATTCAACTTCAAATCAGCTACTCTGGAAATTCCCGGGACTCATACAAACTGTAGTTTGCGAAAATAAGATTAAAGAGTGAGTTTTATGTTTTTAACTTTATGAATAGTGATAATGTAACATTTGAAATCTACTTGTTTACATTTCCAAATCTAATGGTTTATGCAGTAATTCCAGTTATTATCTCAAGAGCTAGAAGTAAACTGATTAAGAAATTTAACTTGGATAACATCAGAGAGAGAATACAAAATGTTTTTCTGTAAAAGTACCCATGTTTTTCAAGATGAAGATAAAATAATCTAAATCAACTTTACACTGGAAAATTTCCCTTAAACTCCCTAAAACACACTTTCTGACTGCCTTAAAATCCTTTCTGCCATAATCCAAAATTAACTGTAACCCAATACAGTTCAAGTTTGAAGCTACATTCCAATACACAAAGCAAGTATAAATAAAGCTATGTTCTTTAAATTCTGTACCCATAGCTGGGGCTACTTACTTCAAACTAATTTCTTCTAAAAAAACTGACAGCAGCAAGCTATTATCATTATAGAGTTGACAACTCATGTCAATCATTTGGCATGACTTCTAGGTGTTTTCTTAGCTTTTGTATTCTTAATCACTAACCAAATACTCAATGTGTGGCTTAACCCTTCTCTTTCATTTGAGATTATAGCAGTTTAAGCACACATAACTGCTCAAACGCAATTTTAAACTTCTCCATCCATAATGTACCACAAGCAGAGAGGACTTGAAAATGATTTTTCTATTTTATGGTAAGTCATGTTGGCAAACCTGATGTTTTACTAGTCAAAGGACTAATTCTGATGTTACTTATACTTGATATAAACCAGAACATGACCACATGACCACCAGACTTAAGGTAATATAAAGCCTCGGGCCTAAATTTTCCTTGCAGAACAGCACTTCTGTTGCAGTTCTTGCTACTAATATTTATAGAGCTATTTAACTCCCTGGGAGTTCTAGCCTTTTGGGGTTTACTGATGGACAGAGTCAATGTATGGTGGATAGTATTTCTCTTGAGTTCTACTATTTTATCATCAGCTGTGAAAATGAACACTGTAACCAATAATACCTCCACCCCAGCAACTTCTGCAGAATAATGCAAACCTCACAATCTCCTTCAGTGCACCACCATGAGATAAAACCCCTGTATTTCTCTGAGGGTCAATGTTCTCATGCAGTTGGAATGGGATGTTATCTTTCCTAATTTTGCTAAGTCAGGCTGGCCGATTAGTCTGAAACATTCAAGTTACTTCAACAATAGATTAAAAGAATCAGCAAGATTTTTATTTGGAACTGAAAACTAAAACACAAAATCACAGTAACCCAAGAACTGCCTGGCTGTGGGTCTGATACTACTTGCTCTTCAGGGTTAGATCCACTGCATCCGACTTCTATTTTAGAGAAGTGCTATATGACTGCAGACTCAGATCACATGAGCAGCTCAAATTGGTATGTAAATTTTCTTTACTCTGCGCTATAATCCAAGTGCAAACAAGAGAAATATATAAAGCCGTATTATGAATAGCCCTGACTACAAAAATGAGCTAATGATTTGAGATTTTGTGAGCAATATTTTCTCATGTAGATGCTGTAATTCTACAAGCTCACTCTAGCTTTTCCTGTACCACCTCTTTTTCTTCAGAAGTCTCTTAATCTTCCATCCTGCCTATACCTCTGCCAAATTTTGGAAAGAGACCAAAGTGATGAAACCACAGACATGTATAAGGAAAAGGAAATAAACTGCAGAAAGCACCATGTGGCTCTCAAATACAAAACTTGTTCATGAGTCTGTACAAGCGTTTCTCTCTTAAGCCTCATGAATTCTCATAATCAGTATCTACTGGGCAAGTGAGTTCCACTTCCACTGAGAGTCTTGCAGTAGGCATTTAACTTTATTCACTGTTCTTCCCAAACAACTTTGATTTTGAGTTATAAAGACCAGCTTTTCCTCCGTCCTATCACAATCTTACTCTGGAGAGAAGACATGGCCTGTAACAAGGCCCTTCTAAAATCTTGAGACATACAATAGAGAACAAATGCTGACCCTGAAGCTACCGAAAATCCTTCGGTAGCAGAACCGGTCCTGTTTCATCCCTCCCACTCCCTGAGCCTGTGCACTTCCCATCTGTGCAGGCAGGTCCAGCTCTGACGTCAGACAGAGGACATGGCACAAGTGCCATGCTACAGATTTTCCAAGGTCTCTGCCTTAAGGCAGGGCATGTAAGGCAGGTTCCAAGGATTTATTTTACCTGAAACTTCACTTCAGATCTTGTTGTGCCAGCCATCAGCCAGCTCAGTGAATCCAGGCACTGAAAATCATCTCATGCATTTCTGCTTCCCTAAGAGTCATTTAGTGCTCATAGAGATGATACAGCTGTGAGGTTATTTGGAATACCAAAACAAACTTATTTGCAGCTGGCTTGGATATCTTTCTACTAAACCACATTTTCAGTTCAGTCCAGTCGAGTTTCAACTATAGCTCATTTACCTATCTAGGCAGAACAAATATTTAGACCAAAGGAAATTGATAGCTTTAAAGCAGCACTGCAAACGTGTCAGAATTTCTGATCGGTAGTGTTCACCAGCCAGATTGAAACAGAGTGACACCACAGCCGAAGTCACTTCTCCCAGAAGCCTTCTAGATGTACTTAAGAAGTGCAGTATTTCAGTAAAACCTCAGTATATGACAAAGGGTAGAAAAAGGGAGATTTGAATCTTGCTGTATCTTGTGTCAGAGTGAAGACAACAAAAGTTTTTGGTTCTTGGATCTGGGAAACAAGTATGAACCTTCAGGTTTTAGGGAGAAAATGAAGAACAGGGGACATCTGCACAGCTTGCTCAAAGGTTCAACGAGAGGATAACTTATCACACTTCTCAGGGAACAACAAATGTGAAAGAGGAAACACAGTTGCTCTAGCTTTGACTCTTTTTCCAGAAGGAGAGTTTGAGGAAGGCCTAGAGCCTCTTCCTTGGGACCATTGAGAAGGAAGGAGAGGTGCTTTCCAGGCCTGAGGAGGCCCCCTCTTCCTGCATCCAGGCTCCTCCCTGCTCTCCCTGCTGAATCAAACCATAACCTATTCCTTCATTTATTACGTATAAGGTTGGTGTATTAAAATTAATTGAGTAAATGTTCCACAATGCTTTTAAAATCTGGATTATTCCCCCCTCTCCAGAATTGATTCCTTAGGATAAGCTTACTTGATAGTCACTCCTCTGAAATGAAGAGAGTGCCATGGGGATTCTACCCTGATCCCTTCTGCCCTGTTTCTTAAGAGGATCTAATTATCTGTGATGTTGATATATCAAGTCACCAAAGAATGTGAGATGAATTTCTCCCCTGAAATTCAGAAAGGCTTATTCCTTACCTATGTTTACTTATGGACTTCCAGCCTGAGTTGTTTCTCTTGACTCAGTTCCTGCCATGCAGTGAGGTGAACTCAGTGAGCTTTCAGCAAACTTGAGATCTGTTCTGATGTGAGCCTGAAGATCTGAACAGAAAGGAATAGAGAATGTAAGCAGACAGTACCTAAATAAAGGTATGATTACACCCCAGATTTGACACAGATAGAAGATAGGGAGGGAAGAAGAAAGCTGAGCCATACTCATACCAGTTGTTACACAGCAAACATAGAAAAGTAGTCTCCTTAAGCTCTGAATTGTCAAGCTGTGAAAACATTTCTCATGAGGGAATTTCAGGTCAACTTCTTCTCCGACCTGACCTCTAAAGAAACTGCTCTTCATCAGCTACACAGCCTGTGGAGACCTACCTCACCTTAGTCACTTGCACTACATGAAGCTAAACCCTGTGAATACACCCACAAATATTATGTGCAGGTTTGCTGTTATTCACTGCATTGCTATAACATCGCAGCATGATGTGAGAAAAATCACATTTAACTGGGCCAGGAAAGACTATCTATTGGGCTGCGTCTGCATTCTTAGGTATCTGTCATTTCATATCTCCATCCTCACCTCATGCAATGAGCTGCTTTGAATACTTCTTTGGAAGACAGACATTATAAGAAAACCATGACCAATTTCTCACGAACAGAAGATTGCTCAGGGCCAAGGGAGCTGTAAGTAATTTGGAGGAGATGAGTTCAGCACCTGCTGTAAGCCCTGTGTCCCAATAGATTCCAGCTGGCATGAGAACTGCACCCTACTCGCCCCAATGTCCTGCAATTCAGCTGAAGACAGCTCTCGGAAAACGCACCCAGTGCTTCAAGCGCACATTCTGGCCCAATACTCCCTCCCAGCGGCCCGTGTTTAACCCACACCTAAAAGAATTTAATCCTCAATTAATAAATCACTTGTGCTTCTCTCATTATGGGTAGCACCATATGAATAAAATACACCACATTTGCTTGTATCTTCAGGCACGCTTCATAGTCATTCCATGTTTATTGCTAATGTATATACATACATGTTATCATTGTTATCATTCTATCACGTCTCCAGGCATGTTTCTAGGCATTCCTTTCACAGCCCTCACTCACATTTCTCTTTTGTTTTTATAAATATCCCTAAGGAATTGCTGACTGCCGCGGAGAAGCCAAGGAGCCCCTTCCAAAAGTCTTACCCCGTAGAAAGCTGTTTGCTCACCCTGACCGTAACCCCTTTCCCCGAAACTAAAAAGCAGCATCAAAAAATTTCCTCCTTGAGTCACTCGGCAGCTGTGTTTGCAGCGCGGTGGAGCGCGGAGGGGGCGGTGCGGAGCCGCCCCAGGGCGGTGGCGGCGGCGGCGGCCCCGCCCCGGCCCGGCCTTTATAGACCCCGCGCCGCGCTGCGCCCGGCAGCCGCCGCAGCGCCGGGACCTCGCCACCGCCGCTCCGCCGCCGGTAAGTGCCATGCCTCTGAAACCCCATCGGCAGCTAAAAACACCAGTGCCGCGTCTGAGTCGGGATGAAGCGATTGCTCTTTAAATTTCATTGAAATTAAAAAAAAAAAAGAAAAGAAA
>VZTH01019233.1:209794-223179 GCA_013397815.1 Aleadryas rufinucha
GTAGAGCAAGGCTTTAGCGCCAGCTCAGTTCTGTACATCCTCTTCTACTGCATTGCTTTTTTTTTTTTTTTTTGCTAATGTAAATATAACTGAGATTCCCATGAAATCTTTTAAAAATCAAGTTTTCCAGTTTTCTAAAAGTGAGAATGCTTAAAAAAAACTTCCAATGACTTGTGTTACAATTTTAAAAAGAGAAAAAGGAGTAGGAAACTTTATTGTACCCCCCACTTCTGTAACAAGGTAATTATTTACCATTGGCAAGATTGCTATACATGTTTGGCTATGAGATACAGGTGCATATAAGAAATCAAGACAGACTATGTTGTAAGCCTCTAGGACTGTAAATAAGTGAGGCAACATCACTAGCAGACTTTCAAGAGCTGGTAGTGGTCAGAGGCAGTCGGTGAGGCAGCCAGGCTTACCTAAGTGCTGAGCATCACCAAGGTGCAGCTGATAACTACAGAGGTACTGAAAAAAGGAGCTTTCTCTTTCATACCCTGAAGTTGCATGTTCAGTGCTTTAGTGGAAGGTAGTAATGGTCAGTTAAATAAATCTGCCAATTTCTGACTTTTAGTCCACACTGGAAAAATGGAGCATGGGGTTTTCCAATTTCTATTTCCCTGCTTCATTTAGATTCTTTAAAAAAATTCTGTTGTACTGTTGACTGTACAAAAATAAAAGCATCAGAGTATAACCTCTAATTTAATATATGGAAATAATATGCAGATATCCCACTGTAAGTAAATGCTTAATTCTTCATAAATTGTGTTATAATTTATTCTAAAACCAACTGAAAACAATAGATGCAAGAAAGCTGACACTGCAGGTTACAGCATGACACTAAATTCCCCTTTTATTTTCAGAATCAAATAATACAGATAGAAGAGCAAAGGGAGAAGTTAACTGACAACATGAAGTTACTCATCTTCCTCACAGTAACCTTGGGAACACTTGTCACAGGACTAGAGTCTGTAAGTTTTTAAGTATATTAAAAGCCTAATCTTATTTCATGGAGAAAGGCATACCCAGCTTGCAAAGCAGAGGGAATACCTTGAAGGACAGAACAAGAATCCCTTGTTGAATAAATTTTTCTGGCTTTTATTCTATGGCACAAATGTGAAGCACCAAGGTCAGCCACTGATAAATGTTGCATCTTTGCTGCACTGCTTAGTGGACAGGGTGAAGTTTCCTTCCCTGTTTTAAGGACAGTGACCATTAAGAGTTGCTTAGGTTCTTAACAGCATAAATAATTGCAATGTTGACCTGCTGCAGTGGGGTAGTTTCAGTGGGGCTTTTCTGAGCTTGGGTTTTTTGGTGGATTTTGTTTGCATTACATGGGATTGGTTTTCCTTCCCCATTCTGCTTTGCTTAATTAGAGCAATTGCTCCACTTCTCATGCATATCCCGATTCCACAGAGCAGGTTCAGCAGGTGCCTACATGCAAAAACCTAAACTGCTGAAGGTATGCAATAGGGAACAGAGTTTGGGCCTATAAAAGATCATCACATAAAAGGAGCTGCCTCCTTAAAAGTCCTTTTTTTTTTCTTTTCCTGTAGATTTATAGCTGGAAGTACTACAAGCTGTATAAACGCAGATCCGAACACAAGGGTAAGCATCTGCCTGCTCTATCTGAACTGAAAAGAACCTATTATCCTGTAATTATACCCTCATACAAGGAAGAAAATCCCTAATGATACTGGAACACCTAAAACTTAATTTGCAATTACATTTCACCTCTGCATTCAAATGTTTTTTCTGTTTTGCCTATAATTAGTGATGTCTTTTACTTACAGCATGCCCTTGTTTGAATGGAGGAACATGCATTACCTATTACCTCTTTAGTGGAATTGATCGTTGCGTATGTCCAGACGGATACACTGGGATTCACTGTGAACTAGGTAGCGTATCTATCTTCCTTAATGCTAACTAAAATGATTGGAAAGGTCTAAAAGGTAATCAAAGAATTAATATGAAATGCCAAGTGAAAGTATTACCCAGGAACATGACTGGATAGCCTTTAGCAGCTTATGCTAACAGACTAAATGAGGAGAAATAAGTAAATGTTGGTGCAAAATCAGGATTTCTAATTTTTCTTGTCCCTGCCTCCTCACTAAGGTTGCTTACCTCAACCTTACTTTTAGTTTGGGGTGGAAAAAATTAACTAGTTTGTGAGTGTTCAGAAGCAGAAGAACTTATTAGATTGTGAAGTTCACTTCAATTGTTAAAGAATTAATATGCATGCTTTAAAGTATAAGGTACTTGATGCTCAACATTCATATAGAGCAAATTTAATAACAGTATCTAGTCAGTCTAGATTTTGTGTCTGTTTTTGAGTGTAATGCAAGAACTGTTTTCCTCGTTAGAAGGATTTGTCCATGTCTGTCACAGAACAATTATAAACAAGAACATGCTGCTAATAAAATATTTTTCACAGACACTGACAGCACATGCTATACTGAAAATGGGGAGAACTACAGAGGGATGGCAACAGAAGACGAATGTCTGCCATGGAACTCACCCTTACTAATCAGGAGGGGTCGTTACCATATTTACTCAGAGAATGCTTTGCAGCTTGGGCTGGGCAAACACAGCTACTGCAGGTAAGAAAAGCATCACTGTTCTTGTGATGACTTCTATTATCACAGTCCCAGAGGTGCTTCAGTGAGAAATATATTTTAAAAAAACCTTACAGAGCTGAATTATTGACTAAAAATATTTGGACTGTGACTTTCTGAAGTGTTATTTTCCCTGGCATACCTTACAACAAAATATTTTGGTTGTTTTCAGAACACTTGGAATTTTAAGATACTATGACTTTTAAAACTGTCTTTATGAAAAAACCCTTTTCTTGTCTTTTAGAAACCCGAATGGAAGGAACAGGCCCTGGTGTTACACTAAAAGGGGATATGCCATTCAAGAAACCCCTTGCAACATAGAGAAGTGTGGTAAGTAATAGTAGTTTCAACACAACTGGGGTTTGGTTTGTTTGGTTTTTTTAATTTTATTTTTAATAGCACAAGGTTGGAGTTTATTTGTACGAACATCTGAACAAAATTTTTCTTTTCACAGGGTCTATGTGTGGTCAAAGGAGCTTCAGCAAGAACTTCAAGATTGTTGGTGGAAGGCAGGCAGAGATTGAGTCTCAGCCTTGGATAGCTGGCATCTTCCAAAACATAAGGGGCATGGACCACTTCCTGTGCGGTGGCAGCCTCATCGACCCTTGCTGGGTGCTCACAGCAGCGCACTGTTTCCATACTCCGTAAGTTTCCGGTTCCATGGGCTTCTTATTTGCTATTTTCTTCATCTGATTTCTTTGTGTGATGCTCACTAAGCAACCTTTGAAATGCACCACAGTAAGCATGTTCCTTTGATTGAACAAAACAAGAAGAGCAGCTGAACAAACATGAATCCTGTGAGAGTCCACATCTAGCAGAATGAACAAGCAAGATGCGGACAGTTGGGTGGGATGCAATTTAAACAATTTAGCGTATATTGGTGCCAGGATTTCATTTTTACCTTATCCATTCACAAAACTTAATAATTGTACTGATGGTGATGAGCTGTGTAATACATCTATGGGTGTTTTTTGTTGGCTTTTCTGTGGCAAGCTGATCCTTTTGGCATCCTGCAGAGGATTCTTAACATCAATGCCTTGCATTAGTAGCAACTAGCTAGGCATGTTTCAAAATGTCTGAATAGCATCTTAATCCCTTCAAATGGAAAATTAGGATGCTTTCCTTCAGAATATTGGATCAACTTTCAAAGTTGACTCAATTTTATTTTTTCTTATCAGCATCAAAATAAATATGAAACAGAGCTGGGACTGGATCTCAGCTGTTGATCTTACTCTCAGAAATCAGTAGTCTTCATCAGTCTCTCTACTCTCACTCAGGTCAAGAAGACCAATAAACAAATCTGTCTACAAAGTCTTTCTTGGAAAGTCCATACTGAATGTTACTGATGATAAGGAACAAGTATTCATGGTTGATGAGATCATCTCTCACCCTGACTTTACAGATGACACAGGTGGCAATGAGAATGATATTGGTAAGTGTCATCTTAATATGAGCCTTTAAAGCACTGGGATAGGTGAAGGCCACATAATTGTGACATACATCTAAAAGAAGTAGAACCAGAGATGGGAAAAAGGGGAACAGCAACAGCCTGAAACCTAGGCCTGTGCTGACAGTTTTGCACTTGTTTAAGTTTTGGTTGTGGCACATATCAGATGCATTACCTGGCAGGCAGTCTCTGGACCAGTGGAAGACATGGCTTTTCCATAAGCACTGGTAACAGCATTCCATTTCTGCCATATTATTATGTGTCTAGAGATCACACTGTATGTATAGTAAGTGATGAAAAAATGTGTGCACAGTAGGTTTCATCATATAGCATGGGAATGCCATATCAGGCACCAAATTAGCTGAAGGTTATCATGAATTAATTCAGACTTTATGAAGGTCTGGGTTTCACAAGCCTATTCCTAAAGCAACAGCATCAGAGAAGGGATTTTGCAACTTGCACAGAACAGACTTGCCGCTCTTGCACTTGACATTTAGAACCCTTCCAGATTGCTTCTGCTGCTAAAGAAAATCCAAGAATAGCTTTGTAAGCCATCCAGGATAGTGAGTGCCACCCTCTACAGCCAGTCAGAAAGATGATGTTTTAAAATATCTAAAGATACTCTTCTACAAGACTCTCTTCCCTGAGCTTTCAGCCACTATCCTTTGAGGAAGCAAGTTCAAGTTGGAACATTTGTCAATTTTAGTGTTGGGAAATTCATGTTGTTGTTATTAAGTAATGACTGTCATTCCAAAAGCAATGAGGGGAGGCATGTGTAACCAAAGCTAAATATAATTGCAACTATTCACATGAACTGTACCAAATACTTCTATTGTCATAACTTGAGGGGAAAAAACTTGCTTTGCAAATCTAACTATATCTTTTCTGACTTGTTTTATAGCTTTGATAAGGATAAAGACGACTTCTGGACAGTGTGCAGTAGAATCCAAGTATGTCAGAACAGTCTGCTTGCCAGAGAGAAACCTTTACTTGGAAGACAACACCCATTGTGAAATAGCTGGCTATGGAAAACAAGATTTTTGTAAGTGAATGACCTCTTTCCAAAGTCAGTCTTCCACAATAGTGGGAATGTGATGATTTTTACACCATGATCTGTGAAGTATTACAAAAAGATTCCTTTTTATTGTATGTATTTCATGTGCATCTCTTGAAGATGATCTTTGCTATCATCTTCTCTAGTTGTCCATGGCATTTCCTGTCTGCTTCTGTCACTTGTCAACCATGCAAAGTAAGATGTAAGCCACAATTTTTATCATTCCTGATGTGATGAGGAGCAGGAAAAAAATTAAAGCTGTGTGGGAGGATTAGCAAAGGATTGCATTTGTGCAGAATTTCCATCAAAAATTATTAAACTTTCTCTCTAAGAACTAATATATTTTATATTTTACATTTGGAACATTTGTTTTTCTCTTTGAAGCTTATTTATTAAGAGTAAAAGCAAACCAATACTGTGTAAGATGGAAATAAGAACTTTAATGCAGCACTGGAATGGTTATGCTAATTTAAGTGCAGAAATTGTGTTATGGGGGGTTTCTTGCTTCTTTTTTTGTCTTGGATGATGAAAATAATGAAATATTCTTTTGTTTGCAGATGACATCTTCTATGCCCAAAGACTTATGTCAGCCACTGTGAACTTAATATCACAGAGAAAATGCAAATATGAATACTATGACAGTATTAGAGTTACTGACAACATGGTCTGTGCTGGGGATCCCACATGGCAGATTGATGCCTGCAAGGTAAAATTGGTTTATTTTCTAAACAATTTCAAATGCATGTACACTATATGGATCAGTTGGGAGCATCTTGTAATTCTTCTAGTCACAAGAGTCTCTTATGTAACTGGAAATTAATATATCAAGTGGGGTTGACCTGTGGTGTGGCCAAACATCTGGAGTAAAGTTGGAACCCAGAGTAAGGTTTTACCCCCTCCAGGCCTTCTTTTGGAGGTGCAAGAAGTGCAGTATCTGTGATGAAGAATTTGGCATGTTGGCTTTGACCCTGTATCACTAGTCTAATATCTGTGATTATAAACTTAGGATGGGGATGGAGGGTTGTTTTCCAAGGTAGGTATTCTCCCAGTATCCTGACTGGGGGAGCTAGAGAATTCCTTATCTTTAGAGACTGTTCAAGTCACAGCAGATGCCAGACCTTCTCTTCCATCTAAGCAATGTTCTCAAAGGTCAAAGCTTTAGCTCATAGGTCCCTGCTAGCTTGTTCAACTCCAGAAAAACAATAATTGCAGACTCCATCCGCAGAAGATGACCTAATATGTTCTCTTTCTGTTGTCAGGGAGATTCCGGTGGCCCCATGGTCTGTGAGCACAATGGCAGGATGATGGTTTATGGGATTGTCAGCTGGGGAGATGGCTGTGCAAAGGAAAACAAGCCTGGTGTTTACACCAGAGTTACTCAATACCTTAACTGGATTGACTCCAACATGAATGGGGTACTTGCCAAGAGTCGTTTTCTTCCTGAACCCAAGTGACCTTTTTTTCTACAGCTGGACTGAAATGAACAAGATTCAGCCTATAACTGACACCAGGACAGTGAAGACCTGAATGTCATAAGAGGCTTTCATTTTAAATGCTTGCGTGGTCAGTCACTCAAGTCAGTGTTCCTGAGGCATGAGGCAGAGAGATAGTTGATACATTATCTTACTACTCTGAATTACCTGGAAACCACTCAGTGGGAAGCTAAAATATTTAACATTTAAATGAGTATTCCCATGCACCATACTATGCATAGCAAGTTCTACTTCATTTATGAACCAGCATTTGTTCTGGAAATACTGATACAGTTACAACTTAAGTGTTCATTTTGTACATCACCTGAGTCTAAAATCTCCCCTCAGTGTACATTATTATGATAACACTAAGACTGAAGTCCCACAAACCTAACCTGTTAAGACCAGTACTGAGAGAGTGATCAGACTTGGCATCAAAGTGGATAAAAAAAGTAGTAGCTGAGTCAGCATCACAAACTCTAAATGTATTTCACTTCAGAACTGTACTGCAAGAAGGCAAACTGGAAACTTGCTGGACTTCCAGGTCACACGTGAAGGTGTCTGGGTGCCCTGGAAAGTCTGATTATGCAACCTCTCTACATGTATGTATGCACCCACAAGAAGGTTTAAGGACTTGGCATTTGTTGAATGCTGCAGGTGTCAGAAGTCAGAAATTTATTTCCTTTCATTAAACTGATATTATATGGAAGTGGGGTTTTTTTCTCCCCAAGACTTACTCTGGTTTTTTTTAAAACTTATCTTTGTTTTGTAGATCTGAATTATTTTATAGATTTTAATTATTTGTACGAGGGCTGGAACCTCAAGCTTTATTTAATTATTTTTACTGTGTTTAACTTATTGTTTGTATTATGGATGTTAAATATCATTAAAAAAACCTTCTTCTTAATGTGTTTGTCTCTCCTCTCTGGAAAACAGAAGGGTATGACTCAAAAGAGAATTGTCATTATTAAGTTCTAATATGACTATAATCTTCCTTAGTAAAACATAAATATTTGAACTTACTGATTATTGAAGTATTTGATATGCATAAGCTAAATTCTCTCTTTCCAAAAAAGCACATGGGTGTTTGTGAAAAGCATACTACAGCTGTAGCTTAGTGAAGTCTGGGTACATGGACCTTGCACACTGGTGCTGGAATGATAGGAAGAAGACTCAAGACTGAACTAGGTACCATCTCCACTGTTTGCAGTGCTGCTATTGTTAGGTCATGTGTCCTTATACTTCAGTACCCTTTCTATAAAAGGGGTGGGACGGTACTTCCCTTTTCCCACAGAGCTGCCTGGCTCTGAGTTGTCAGGAGTGAGAGTTGACAACCCGGTGACTGTACTGTGACTAATGCCCTGACATCCCTGTTGTGGACAGGGACACCAAGCACGACTTAAACACAAACTGATTACTGACGGTGCTGGATTGCAAACTGTTAGGCAACACAATTTGTGGTTAGGATCTGCAAACAAATTTATTAGCAGAGTTACCCATTGCATGTGGTAGAGTTATTTGGGGCAAGTTTGCAGATTCCTGATTAAAGTTTGTGCAGGGAGTTGGTTATAATTGCATTGTTTCTGGAGAATAAGTTAGAGATACCAGGTGAGACACTGGAGACTGTGTGAGAAGAAAAGCACCTCCTCACTGCTGCTTTTGACAGCACCTACCAGGACAGCTTTACCAGTGCTGGCACAATACTTCATGCCCAAAGTAAGCAATGGTAATACAGTTTTAGACAAAAATATACTAGGTTTTAAGCATATCTTTGGCATGCAACAAATTTCTTACTTCAGTATTCCACTTTAACACTTACCAAAGTACTTAAATCAATGAATCTCCAACAGGTGGAGAATAAAAATACCTTCAGGGCCATTGCACATCATTTTCAGTGCAGTTAAGAGCACATTTATCATTGACTTATCTAGGCTTTTTCTATGCAGAGAGTCAATATAATTTAAATTTCAACTTATTTCCATTATTATGAATACAAGTAAGAATGAAAAAGGAGTGATAAATAAACGTGCATTTAGGTCTCCTTCAGGGTGAAGTCTAGGAACCTCTGGGCAAAGTATAAGTAAAGACAGGATCTTGAAGGCAGAGGCCTATTGGGTGTGCAATCTTATTTGTTCCTTAGTTTATACTGGGATAAACTGTTCCAACAAAAATTACATCTTTAGACAAGCCTACAGAATACATACACCTCTGCTCTGGCTGCTATACAATGTTATATAGCCTCTTTCAATGTTCTCTGCATGACTTTGGCCTCACAGCTACAGGATCATCTGCCTGGCTCGTTATCAGAGCCTGGAAAAATGAAGGGCAAAGATGAGAGCACAGTTTTGCAAAACCTCCTCTTCCTGCAACAGAATCCACAGCAAACATTCTCTTTCCCTGTTAGAGAGTGAGCAGGTGTTGATCGAGGTTGTGGTGCTGGTGAAGATGGAGAAAAACAACCTAGAGAACTGTACATGGAGGGTGGCAAACACCCCTGCAGAAGGACAAGAGAATGACCAGAAAGAGGATGGTTTTGGAAGGTATTAGATATCAGCTGGGTACTAACAAATATGCAAGACAAAATTTGATATCATAAAGCTACTCCTACTTAACACGGTTTGTTGATTTCAGGTGTTTGCTGGCAACAGAAAGGAGCAGCATAGGAGTCCAACAAGTATTTAGAAACAGCTGAGAGGTGGGCATCAGCCCAAATGAAGAGATCATACTCTTGGAAGCCTTAGAAGCATGACTAACATGAACTCAGGTTCCTACTTATCTTCAATACTTCCACAGAAGAAATATATCAAGAAGAAAAGGACAAAGCAGTATCTGATGTATCCAGAGCACATAGGAAGCTTGTTTAACCTGTCAGCTCTTAGAAGGATATGAGGCATCCTGAATGAACAGACCACTTGACCTTATATAGCTGAAGCTTTTTTCATGGAAGTGAAACTAAAATGTGACTCAAAGTACTTAAAAATAAAATCAGTTTTAAATAAACTAAGGGATGAGGAAATGTAATACATCATCACCACTTCCATGTGGAATTGTATGCATGAGAAGATTTTGTTTGTGCATAAAAAACCACCATGACTATTTGGTCACTAAACCTTTGGCTCACTTCTGACACCTAACCACAGCTCTTCCTTTAGGCCTAATGAGTATAGAACTTACCCATAAAAAGAGAATCAAATCTTTCTTCATTCATCAGTCTTGTAATTTCAAGTTTCAGATACCTCCATCTTAAGGTGAATTATGCTATATATTAATTTAAGAAAAAATCTGGGTTCGAACTTGGTCTGGCATAACCCTTCCAGATCCATCACATCTCATCCAGTATACAAATGGGCAATCGGAACAGGATTTGGGTTGTGTCGTTTAACCTTTTGGCAAGTGAATGAAATGGAACCGTAAAAAGTGGAAATGCATGAATTTGAAGGAACAAGGACTATGTACTTAATGAACAGCAAAATGAGATGCAGACCCAGAAGTCAAGCATGAAAACACATGCAGATCCACATGAGCAGTATGCTCAGTTCCTGTGTCCAGTTCCACAGCTACAGCCAACAAGTTGACTCATTCAGATTTAGGCTGACCTGCCTGGTAGGATACACTACTGATCTTTGAAGCTGGAAAGGGCTGAGAGAATACCGGCATCTAAACAGAATTCAGAGTGAATGTAGCAATCCAGAGTCATCGAAAATGAACAAGCTAACGAAGACAAACAGGAATAACCAAACACACAGAAGCAGATGAGTGGTAACTGGTATTAAAACAGATCCAGAAGGCACTGCAGACCACAGGCTGGATTTAAGTCAACAGTATTGAGTAAAAACCTATAAACATACTGACACATACATCAGAGCACAGTTTGTAAACCTCAGGACAAGGCAAACACTCAGATGTGTTTTGTTTTGAGTGTCATTCTTCTCGATGAAAAGACAACAGTCATCAGTGGTCCAGAACATGACAAGGAGAAAAGACTGAAAATATTTAGTTTATTTTATCCAGAGAAGCAAAATTTACAGGGGACATTTTCTTCAAAAGGGAAAAGGCTGAAGCAGAGAAGGGAATAAACTGTTCTCTGCGTCTTCCGGAGATGGGGTGAGATGCAATAATCTTGGTTGCAGGAAGGGAACCTGAACTGAAATATTATGAAATTACTCTACTGGTAAGAGTAGCGAAGCATGAAATAAATGGAACTGAGTGGTGTTGAGCCTCATCCACTGGAATTTTTCAGAAAAATTTAAACAGAAATAAAATATTTGGTTTGGGCTCTTGCAATGCAACTGAAAGGTATTTTAAGAAATCATTTAACCTCAGGTTCCCTATTTTATTATGAAATCAATGAACATGTTCAGTGACTGAGATGACTACATGAAAATACAGACATTACAGGGAAATTTAGAAATAATATTACACAATTTTACCCATCTTTTAAAAAAGTGGCTTTAAGAAATGGGTCCTATGAGAGAAAATAGTCTGGACTTCTGAATTAACAATTAAAGGCAAACCTCTTAATGGTAGACTAATAACTATAAAGAGTTTCGAGCAAACCTTTTGGTGACTCTTAACAAAATAATATTGTAGAAAGGACTAGAATCAAATTAATTGTTTCCATGTCCCACTGGGCAAAATAATGTCAATTAATAACATGTGCAACTGGCAAGAGAGTAAAATTATTATCCCCCATTGCATAGTGGAAATGTTATTTTTCTACTGAGTAACTGAAAAGTGGTTTGTATGTAATGCTATGACTTGGCATCATGCACATGAATTACCTCAGTATGCTTTGAGCTAGAGGCCTCTGGGTATATGATAAAATCTCTGAAAACACAGTATTATTGTGAGGAGGCAATCCTGAAAGGAGATGAAAATCAAGGCAACCACGAGTCTTTGCCAGACACAGACTTATGTATTTTGGGATTTGATGCCTGTTTGGTGACAGTGTAATTCCAGAAAACCAGATGGACACATTTACACATCCACAGGCAGTTTCACATTTATTAGAAGTGAACCAAAGTATCTCTGCTAGTCACAGCTGGGATGTTCTAAGTGCAGTAAATTCATAACATCAACAGTCATAGTTAAGAATTACTTACCACTAATTCTTCCCTAAATTTTCTTGCCTTGTGGCACAAAACTTTAGCCTAAGTTAAAACAAAGTATCCCCAAGTGACATAAACCAGAAAATCACTACAGCTATTGAAATTACAGCTGTTTCATCAAGATCACAGCATGTACTTGGCATTACCACAGCATGTTAGCACCCACGATAAAAAAATCTTCACTAATATTCCAACTCCTTCATCCTCAAATGCACTTGCAAAGTCTAACACATTGAAAATATGTGTGGTTGGATAATACTTCTGTTTTTAAACATGCTTATGTGCTATGTTAACAGCAGCCCCAGCCACATGAAGGACTGCCTTAAACAGGTGCCTGTGACCATCTCAGTCAAATTTTGCTCTAGATCTTGCTAGACAGTACCTGAGCCAACACTGCAGGACAGCAAGGGGTTTTAAGCAGCTGCCATTCAAAATTGAATAGATTTGTCTCAGAAATTATTTTCCTTAGACACCTTGTGTTTGGGACCAGGGGTATTTGATCACACACATCACGTTTTATGTATCCTCTTAAAGAACAAGAAATTGCTAATTTAATTTCAAACTAGACATACACAGACAAATTCAAAATATTTTTCCAGAACAACCCAGTTCCATCTAAAATAACTGTGATTAGGTTTATCTTACACATTCCATCTTTTGCCCTCTAATAATGCTCTTACATTAACTGTATCCTCTATTTACAATGGGCTTGTTTTAATACACACAGCATCAAGCAATCTTTTGTTTATTACCTGGGGAGACAAATCAGAGAATTTTTTTACATTCTGTAGCTGAAACCAGGCTACAGAAATGTTTTCTGATCAATTTGGAAACTTGTGAGCTATTAGAGAAATACAGTTTTAAAGGGAGAGTGTAAATAGAGCACTGACAAGCACACCTTTAATACCGAATGATCTACAAGAGTGATTGAATTCTTATCTCCAGATTTAGTACTATGTGTTTGAGCCAGCCTCATCTCTCATTTTACATGAAAAATCTCACACCTACAAAGCGCCCAGCAGACAAGGCAGCTTCTCTTAAATCTTCCCTTAAATCAGCTTCCTTGATTTAAATCCCATTCTTCTCTGTTAAAACTTTTATGAGCATCCGAAGAAAAATTAAGTATGTCTTTTATTGATTGCTCTAGATACACTCCAACTTTGACGGGCCGCACTTGCTTTTGTTCAAATCCATGTATAAGTTATGTGCCTAAGGCGGACAGTGAGGCGCGAGCATCTCCATCCCTCTCCCAGCAGCCAAGGCACAGATCTGCCGCTAGATGGGGCAGCAGCCTCGGAAAAGGAGATGTGGCCGCTCGCAGCCAATGCACAGGCAATTCACTGAGCACGTAAATCACAGTGAAGTGTTTTTATTTATAGCATAACCTTTGCCCCCGCTTCCGCCCCAGTATTTATAAAAGGGTGAGCATAGGATAAACAGTAGTTACTCAGCCATTTACGTACATAACCCGGCACTTCTAACTGTGATCCTGCCAGACAAGTCTGGGATTCCTCACTGACATTTATAATCCTGCATTTTTCCTGATCTGTCTAGACTTCAGGTAATGCTAGCACCCTGTATAGCAGCAGAATGGCCAGAACGCTGTCCTTATGAGAACCCCTTGCCACAACAAAGACAGTTACTTCGTGAACAAAAAATCAAACAAACGAAAAAAACAAACAAACAAAA